>JACJUY010003294.1:0-15369 GCA_014220935.1 Platorchestia sp. MABIK | reverse complement strand
TGACGCACACCAGAAGCAGAACTATTGCAGGACGACAGCTTTGCTCTCGCAGCCTCAAACTTATGAATACACCCAAACTCAAAGGAGCTTTAACTTAGCGTTGCGCCAAGAACGTAGTTATTGCATTGCCTTCCGAGGCTTGCAATGTTGGCGCTTTCATGAGAAATTCGTGCCCTTAAAGCAGAATGTGGAGATAATGTTGACATGCTTCGTACGGCTCAGAGTCTCTGAATGGGAAATGATGGAAACTTAATTGAGAAATATAACTTGTAAATTGAAAATTAGGTTCAGGTGGTAATAGACATTTATGCGCATGTGCGGGATCGTATTAATCAGAATAGGATTTTGTTGTTTTGTGAACGCAATGTCCTTAACACCAGTGAAAGAATTCGGAAATCTGACGATGTTCAGAGATAAGTCATAGGCGATGGTCAATTCTATGCACACATTAAATCTTGTCGCAAACCTCAACCACTTTCTTTCTAATTTCTTAAAGATTTAGATACATTGCATGCACCACATTTCTTCAGGATTCACTAGACGACTAAATACTCACACGCGATTTATTAGACTCATGTTGAAATGTAAGAAGAAATTATAGATCAAACGTTGAGTACGTCGACTGTCAGAACTCGTGCCCAGCCCATGCGAAGAAGGGCTACCGTAATTAAGGATAGAACACAGGCGCGTCCTGACAAAAATGATTCTCGCTTTTCGAACCAGTTGGAATCTCACTCAGTTTTGCCTCAAAGGAAACACCGACTAAAATACGACACAACACAATGAGAATTTGAAGAAAACTTTTAATTTTTCGAACGACTCTAAGATCAGAGTGAGTGTTGCGATGCGCCCTGATGGAAGAGAAAAAACTCGATCTCATCACTGATTTCTTCAGACTGAGGTATTTGTTGTCGTAGTCATTTCATGAGACAATATGAGAGTTTTAAGTTCTTTAAATCTCGTTAAAACAGTATTTAAATATTCTGCAAAACGAACAGGAACCGAACAAAGTTGTTTATTGTCCGCAGACTCGACATTTTCATGTTTCTTTTTCCAATATTTTGGAGTGGAGGAACGACCGAATTCTTCCACTTCATCGTCGCGAAGGTCTTGTGAAAATTTAAACGTTTTGCCTTACCGAGACAATTACTGTCGGATGGGTGTCAACATTTCATCTGTCTAGTGTTGCCAGTGGAGTTGCGTTCAAATCTTGCTAGGACATGATATATTTTTCTTCATTTCATAAAAGGACAATCGCAGAAAGATTACGAGTTTAACACGACATTGCGGTCGTGGAATTAGATGACGATGATTGCAACTGCTCCAAGACATGGTGAGTGATCTATTCATTTTAAAGCGATTGCTGTCCTTGCAGAACAGTTTAGAATTGCTTTGCACTGATTGTTTTTTGCATCTCCTTCAAATTTTGTCCTCAAATCTTTATGATTCAACATTCTGTGATTTGCAGGAAACTTGATCCCAAATAATCACCATGAGCCACACTTTGATAAAACTTTGAACGTTTTACGTTTGTATTCCTTGCGATGTATTAGAAAAATACAGTGCTGAAATAACGCAGAGACCGAAAAAGATCATATATCAATTTTGATTTACTTGAGTTATTAAATTCGTAAAACTGAATTGAGTGTAAATTGGGAATCAAATTAAATATTTCAAAACTATGGAATTGAATAAATTGTGTTGCTTTGCATTTCTTCATTACGCTAAATCAAGAAATTGTATGTGATTAGACGTGTTTTTCATTCATATATTTTTGTTGACTACCGTTGTACGCGTGTTGCTATTTCACAAGGTAAGATTCGCAAAAACTATCATCTTATTCCATCTTGACTTGTGCAATATTGATGTTGAGTTTTCATGTAGGTGTGTGGTAAATGAGAGGTTAATTATATTTTCACTTTTGATACACGTTTCAAAATACAATAACTGTTTTTGAAGTAACCCATGTAGGATGCCCTAGAAGTCGCTGAACTTGTTCGGGCCCACAGGTAGCTATACGCAAATTTGACCATTGTACTAGACTTAAGAAACATTCTACCTCTGTAACATCTGTGGTAAATAAATTGTTTAAATTGTTTAAATTGTTAAAATTGTTAAATTGCTAAATTGTTAAAAAATGTGTGAATATGTTTCTTCCTCTCACATGTTAGGACATCGAGCACACGTCGTATTCTCACTCCAACAAATTCCAACAACCCACGTTGAGAATTCATAACAATGAGCCTGCACGAGCTTCGTTTTGTAAAAATTCCAGTAAAACTTCCATCTTTTTGCGCGTGATAATGTATTCATAAAGCGCGTCAAGCTACGCAGCAAACTTTCCCGCGCAGGCAGATTAAATTTCAACGAACATAGCGCTCAATTATACCAAATTGAAACAGCAAATTTTTCCGTCAATTGTGATTGCGTCTGGAATGTGGAATGGAATGCTGACGAAGCTCGTCCGGACCGGAGGCGGGCCCCATTCCAGTATTTTCCGTGAAAGTCTCCAGCGTGCTGTCCAGCAGTGATACTGATGGAATGCTGCGGCCCTGGTAAACCATGTAGGATGAACGCTCGTCTGTTTTGGGGCTGTTAGAAACACACGCAATGATTGTCAGTGTCTGTACTTTTGGGGATATATTGAAAGATATCAGCTTTTGTGCTGTTAGAAACATTTGGAATCACAGTCAGCATTTGTGCTGTTGGGGATGTATTGAACGATATCAGCATTTGTGCTGTTAGGATTATGTTGAATGAGAAAGTCAGCATTTGTGCTGTTAGGAACATGTTGAATGACAGTCAGCATTTGGCTGTTAGGAACATGTTGAATGACAGTCAGCATTTGGCTGTTAGGAATGTGTTGAACGATATCAGCATTTATGCTGTTAGGAATATGTTGAATGATGGTCAGAATTTGTGCTGTTAGGAATATATGGAACGATTGTCTTCTTTTATGCTCTTAGGAATATATTAAATGATTGTTAACATTTTAGGTGATAGAAATATAATAAATGTCAGTATTTGTGTTGTTAAAACTTTGCAGAACGACCGTCGGTCTTAGTTTCATCCGTAGAATTTCAGGCTATTATTGGTTTTGGTTTTACAGAAAATGATCATCAGCTATGGTGCAGTTAGAAATATTTTAGGCCATCGTCTTAGGTTTAGCACAATTTAGTGATTTAGTGTCGTTAGTCGCATATTAAAAAATTGCCCGCTCATGTGCTTTTATCAATATACTGAATGATCGTCAGCTTCAGTTCTTCAAGAAATATTCTGAATGAACGTCAGTTTATATGATGTGCAAAATCTTCTAAACGATAAACGATAATTCACGAACTATCGTGAATTGCAGCAAAACTGTAAGAAGTACTCTAAATGGTTGTTATCTTTAGCTCGGTTTGAAATTATTGAATAGGTACGTTGGTATGGGTGAACTAGCGCGTTGAAACGATCCTTGCGATGCTAGTTCAATTGGATTAAAGAGTTAAACAGCTTCTTGTAACAGAGAGCCAAACGACAGTCTGATTAGGGCAAATGCAGAATGCAAATGTATAAAATCCACCACACTTGCTTTAAAATTTCGCACTTTTACTGCAGTTATAAGTTAAAAATTCCGACTGTATCTTCAATTCTTAAAGCGCCCACTTTATCCGACACACGATATCTGTTATAGCATTGAATGTTATTCTATGCACTGTCTTCATGTTGTCTCGTCAGCGATAGATAATTCAATTCTCGTCTTGTGATTCTACGGATGCAAAGAATTATTGCTGGTTAAAGCAATCAACTGTGGCATCTTATATTATTATTCTGATCAGCTGCGGGTATGTGAGGGGAGAATGAAGTAGTCTATCACAAAGTCGGTGACTGCTGAACGACGACGACCGTCAACTCTATTCTGCAAGAGCTGCTTTGTAGTACAGTTTTCGCTGCGCTATCCAAAGACACAGATATTAATGCGTCATCGCAGTGAACTCTTTAGCACTAATTGAGTTGAACCTAAATTTTACTTGAAATTTCCACACACAAGTGTTGTACGTTCTTTGTGGTGCATTAAATATTCGGTAAAAATACAAAGCAAAATTCGATTGACGATGCGCCGCATATTATGTTCGTGCTCCATTGTCTGTGTCCGCGATGACTTGTCAATTTTACCACTTTATATCCACGCAATGCCAAGTGCTATGAGGAAGTAGAAATTATTCATTTTTGATTAACGTAGCATTCTTAGAAGTAAAAATTCGCTTTGTGTGAAGTGTTATTGAAAAGAAATGCCTGTGCGAGTATTGGAACAAGTGTTGCGCCATCTGGTGCCAATTAGCAATCCTATTCAATGAAAACATCTTATTTATGATAAGTAACCCTGAACTGTTGTGGACGCCGCTGGTAAATGTTGATATGGAGTATGGAGACGCACTATACGAGCAGAAAAATAGTGTGAATGGATCTTTGTGTTTAGTTCTATAAATTTTCATTTGAGCGCGATGAAAAGTATTATATTTTTATCGTTATGTAATGTTAGGCGTAATAATTTGTTGTAGCACGCGTTTTAAAGAGCCTTGAACCTGTTGAACCGTAAAAAGTTAAATTTACCATGTATGTCCATTGTATCGTATATATGCTGCTAATATGAGTATGTGTATTAGAAACTCCTGACAGGTTTTTCTTAAAGTCATACACATAGGAAACTGATAAGATGTATTTTCATCTAGTATTTCCTTCAGGAAGTTCGTTTTAGATTGCTTCATGCCCGCAAACGATAAAAAGAGAATAAAGAACAAAACGCAAAGCCTGGGAGCTCGCAAGATAGAGTGGATAATGCTCTATAGTTTCTGACTTGTAAGTTTTAATTGACTCGACGCTGCCTGTAGTGCGTGAAATTACCCAACAAATTCTGCGCCGCCACAACATAACCAAGTCGCCAAAACCAGTTTGGATTTGCCTTCAGGGGACGGTGTAAGTGGAAACTCTGTGGGGAACCCGCTGGGTATCAGTCATCATCCCAGATATTTCAGTGGTTCTGAATTTTATTCTGTATCCTAATGCTTATTTAGAGTTATTAGGCGTTTACTCGCGGTAATAATGTGCTAGTTTCTCTGACAGCGGCTGCTGCTGCAAGAATCAAGACAATGCAGCAATATTTTCCTTGAGGCTGCGAGTTCGTTACGAATGAGCCGAGAGTGCTTGAGAAAATGGAGGGTGATTCATAGATTACGTCAGGTAAAGTTTGTTATGTAATGCTCCTTGTCGAATGTAATGCCGTCATGCGCTTTACATTGTTGTGTGAAATAAAGTGCTGCTATAATCACACACCGCACCCCTTTCTTAATTTCGACGGCACGTGTTTGTAATTCCTCTTCTTAATGAAGGGCGTCGTCTACTTGAATTTTAGCATAGAAAGTTTCGCATTTTGCTTTGTATTTTTACCGAATATTCACAAATGCTTCACAATTCTCGAGAGGCCCCGAAGCGATAAATTGATTCACAATTCCAAACCAGTCTCATTGTTTTAATTTACATAGAAGTGGAAAATGACATGCTTGTATTCCATGCGCATGTGGCTATGAAAAACGTTGTTCTACTCATAGCGTTCTTTTGGTATACGAGTACTGTGCGTATAACGATTCCTCAGAGCACAAATTCTAAGCTGAAACTGAATAATGTTTGGTCAGAACTTTGGGTGTCAGGGGACCAGAATGATAGAAGCCCAAAAAATCGAGGCGGTTCGGCAGCGACCGGCCGCTGGAGTGTACGGTCGATCACGCGCGCATTGCAGGCGAACGCTGTCAGCTCCGATGCAAAATACACAGGGCGGCGATATGCATTCCGGTCGCGCTTAGCTGCACACTTCCGGGAACTGCCCTGCTGAATTTACAGACGTGAGCTAAGGAGAGTTTTGTAGCTTTTTTTTTAAATAGCCGTCGCTATTACGCAACGGAAACTGCCCTCTCGATTCATGGTTCAGTACTGTTTTAAAAACCAATGTATCAACATTTCATGTTATACTTTATTGGATACAAAATGTCTTTCTTTTCTTTTCTTTCAGAAAGAGTTTCTCATCTTATTCAAAGCAATTCGAAGGCTGGATGAATGAAACGTTCAGTACGTAAACTTCAATGCTCTTAACATTGAATTAGTTATATTTCATTTAGTTCGTCTTCTCTTTTTATTTTTTTGTTCAAATGAATTTCGTCAATGTTTGATGAGGTGGGCGAAAAACATCGTGATTGTCTAAAATTTATAATAAAATTTTGATTAAAATTGTAACTTCTCATTTCAGTTTTATTTTCAGGCTTTCGTTTCGTCATTAACACATTTTATTAACACACATTGCTAATCGTTCCAAAGCCAAGCTTAGTTAAAAACGAAAGAATATTAAAAAATTCCAGTTGGATGCGCTAAAAGAGTTCAAACTTCTCGACTTCCGAAGCTTGGTTGTAAGGTAAGGTTTTCTTTTCGAACAGCGCAGCATCGGATAACGTCAATCGGCCCTCAATGCTCACTTTCACAGGCAACCACCAGAGCTGCGAACAAAGCACGCAGAGGCTTTTGAAACAAAGCGCAAGGGCGCTTCTAGCAGATTAGCTGACTTTCTATACTAAAAATATAAATATGAAAATGATATGGAGGAAGGGATTAAAAAGAAGCTTGTTGTTTTCATACTCGTGCGCTGATACATTGTTACCGAACAGTCATTTATTTTTAGTAAATATTCTTTACTGAACGTTCGTTACTTCACCACAATGGGTGATGATTTCGTGTTAAGTCTCTGGATGGCCCGACAACAACAGTTTACGAAGCTCATCTCTGGCCTTCATCTTAACGTTAAACAGGTTTCTCTCTACCGTGGCGTGATCGGTCCTGGAGGATCTTGCGACTGCGATCACTTTTCTGTCCGTGCGTCGCAAAGTTTTGTTAATTACGGTAACTGCGATCACTCTTCTGTCCGTGCATCGAAAAATTCTGTTAATTACGGTAATATTTTTGTAACGTCGGTGTTGATGACGTTTTCATGACTGATGTAAGACATGGTTTTCTTAAGTGAATGCTGTTATCTGCAACAAAAATGCTGAATGCTGTTACCTGCAACAAAAATCCCAATTTATTTTTCGAAGTTAATGTTCATTTTGAAGTTCTTATCTAAAGATATAGCAACTTGTGTTTTTTAAGCCAAGAAACAGAGTCATTGGAGTTGACTTAGGTAGACGTTCCACGTGAGGGCTTGAAATTTGTGCGGTATTTCTGTGGAATATTTTATTCCCTTTTAAGGCAACGAACCGCGCCGGTCAAAGGCGCAGGCTGATCTTTCATGACTTGGGGAGTCTCAGGAGTGTCTCTTGCTTGCTTCCTGAGGAAGCAAAGGGGAATGTATTGGTTTTATTTATTCTTTGAGGAAATCAGGCGTCATTTTGATGGATTTCTATTTACACTCCCCATAGATGTCAAAGGATTTTCAAACTTGATATATGTTCCTAGCTCACTACATTGTTTGGTGAGTTATTTTCATAAATTTCTGCTTCTTGTTTTGCTTGAGTAAACGACCTATGAACCGTTAGAGCGACTTTTCTCACAAGTGCATGGACTGCATGAAAAATCAAGTGACCCAAATTTTCTTTCGAAAAAAATCTTTAGCGAGTTCTTAATTTGAAATATGACACAATCTGATGCACAACATCTTCAGGAACGTATATTAGTTCACGTGTTTAATTACTTAATTACGCATGTTCTTGGCCTGGTTCTAAATTTCACGAAACAGTCAGGCGTATTTTTAATCGACGACCTCGTTCACTCAGCAGCACACCAAGCACCATGGCTGCAGTGAGGCTCTAAATTGCGAATTGTGTCCTTCTAACAAGAGGATGTTCAGTCTTTCGTTTCAGTGAGGCTAAAGATTGTGAATTGTGTGGTACTAACGAGAGGATGTTCAGTCGTTCGTTTCAACCACTTCCTTTCAATTGGCAAAAGCAACTGCGTTTCGAGCTTGAATTTTAGATAGTGAATAATAGATAGACTCTTCTTGTGTAAAAAATAGAGTAGGCTATGAGAGCAACTCTCCTTCAAGCGCGAGAGGTATGTCTGGTGTTCGTGGAATCAAGAGAGAGAGAGATCTTATTCCTTAATTTGTTGCAGAGCAAGTCATAGAATCAGACACAAACAATGAGGTTTTGTTTTCATAATTCGTTTAAATGGTGAAAGCGCTTGAGAAACTGTTTTCTAGAAAGTCTGTTTCCTACAAGTTAACTGTTCAGCTTTAGTTATGATCGAGAAATTGTTTCAAAGTAATTGAAATGCTCTGCAGGAGCTTGAATTAAAGGCCCAGTAAAGTGCAGACCCCATTTCAGTGTGCAGCCAAGCGAAATACGCGAGATTCCTTTAGAGTTTACACTGTGGCTGAGCTACAGAAGATATTATGAAGTTCGCTGGCTAAAGAATTAGACCTCACTGTGTAGTTTTCACAAACAAAATTCAGTAAGCTTAATTTTTTATTTGCTAAACTTAGCTTCTGTTTCTTACAACAACGCTTGCGACGAGGGTTCATAATTATTTTTGAATGCTGTGTAACGTTATTCCTTTTCTAATGCATGCTGCACTTTTCAGATACCTTGACGAGCGTGAAGTGTGCTGTATAGCGTGATGCTTATGATTTAGTGTCTGGAGCACGGAAAAGCTTCAAAAGTAGTACTTGAATTCCATGTGTGAATACGATTAAAAAGATACTTTTGGCAGAAGTGGAAACAGGTAGCAGTTTTAAATGTAGGTCTTGCATTATGTTATTTCTCAAAGTATATACCTGAAAGCATCTCAGAATTTTTGGGAGACATACGCTTGTGCACATCCAGGAAATTTTTCGGATCTTTTATTCAGCAATGAACATGTGACCTAATGAAGATAGAATGCTTTTCCTTCAGAATGCGTAATTCGGTAAACAGTGCAGTGTTTCCAGACGGAAAAGTTTGTTTAAAAATTTCTTATTTTCAATACACAAGAACTTAACGGCACAGTGCAATGACAAACTTTAATAAAAAATGAACACCATTCGCAGTTTTGCACTGCTACTTGAAAATAACTATTATAAGTACACGAGTGAGGACATCTAGTCAGTTAGCATAGTCGCCGTGATACGATGGAGGAACTGTTCGATACCCCTTTTTTGAGTCGGAACTTCACCAGTTCTGAAGGAAAACCTCACACCGACGCTCCAAGTTACCTAGATTACCCCCAGTCGTCTGACAGCGCTGCCGACGTCCTGCCTGACGCTGACGAATATGTTCAGCTATCAAACGAAGGTCATTATCAGCTGATTGGGGGTCACAATTGGAGCGAGGTGGACGTAACAACTTGGAATGTCACCAGCAACTCTACGGGCAACAACACGTCGCTCTACAACTTCTATGAGGTCAGTGCTCTCATTTTTTTGCCCGTCTCAGCGCTCCAATTGAAACTGCATTCAGGCATTTATTTATATAAATATCCCAATTTTCTTTCAATAATTATGTCGCTTTAAGGACTACGTACTTTAGCGTCTTTTTGCTTTTTTGCAGCTGCATTCTTTGATGTCTCCAAGATTTTGATTCGTTTACAATGTACGAAAGTTTTCCAATTTTTGAATAATTTTTTGGGAATAAGGTTTAGAAAATGTACGTACTCTGTCTATTGCTATCTGCACAATTTTTGAAACTGATTTTTGCTAGAAAGGATTTCTCAAAATAATTTCTTTTGGTTGACTATATAAGAGTGTATATATTCTTTGGAATATTTAGCTTTTACAATTATATTGAGCCAAAGGCGATTTAAAATTGTACAAAGAGCACAATTTCGTGCTGCATAATTTTTTCCAATATGTAAATATGTGACTTCTCCAGTCCAATTTACATCGTCAAATATTCGTTATTTCAGTCAATGAAGACATTTTCCCAGATTTTTTGATGTTGCGTGGACTGGAGAGGCAGCACCGATTAACCGACGCGTTATCAAGTTGAAGTTATCACACTCGCTTTCTGGGTCTTCCTTTTTAAGCTGGTTTTGAGCGATAAATAATTTCCTTATGAGCAAATACATGCAGTAAATTTTTTTGGAATCTTGTTAGGCGATTTATTTTTAAATCTTTGTCTCCACATAATGGAGACGAAGCATGAGGCTTACAGACAATCATTTAAACGCATCCACTGCATTGTCGCACTTGTAAGGTCGCAATGAACATCCAATACGTTTAAAACAGAATCTACATTCTACCTTAACTAAACCCATATCGACCAGAGTACACTTACATCGCTCATGTTAAAAGACGATGACTAATTTCGTCAGGCTAACACGAAATTCAGTCAGGCAAGGGACATAGTTCGCATTTCAGAATGGGTAGGGAGAAGTGATGGATAGAAGATGAGACAGACTTTGAACACTCAGTAGGATTCCAGAAATACTCTCATGGGGCATTGTTGCAAATGTTGGCCACGGTTTGCATTGATGCGTTGGGACCTGGCATTCCGCGAGATATTCCTTGGAAACTCGCCTCAGCTCGAGCAAGGCTTGTTGTGCAAGTTTGTGGTGAGCAAATGCCCCGTCGTTAAGCTGGGCCCTTCTTCCTTTTTTGTCTCCCATAGGAGGGAGCGAGTAAGCAGCGCTTAATTGGACAAGTTTACGATACTAAATCTATTAACTTCAGCTGTAAATTTCTGGTTCCTCTGAGATGATCTCCGCCATCACTGAAACTTCGTAACTCATGGCGATTGTGGAGGACAATCACCTCGACAACTGCTAATTGAAATATTGGACTTTTCGCTAGATAAAAAACATTTCGAAAGGATGAGCGCGAATTCTAATCTGGATTTTTTGATCCTTTGCATTTGTGGCCAGTTATTTTAAACTAATTCAACCCTCACGACAGCAGCGGGGAAATTTAAAGCTTATCGTTTAGTTCTAATTCAGAAACATCATAAAAACAGTATTACTTATCAGGCATACCATAATTGAAAACTACACACCGTAAGCTGATGCAAGTGAGAGCATGACCTACTGATTCCATGATGTAATTGAAGTTTTCAGAGATTGTTGTGTATATTTACGACAGTAAGAAGTACTGCCTCAGTTTGATGAAATGTTACCTTGATTTTTTAAATAACTGTAAACATATTTCAGTATAAATGCAATTTTCGATCAGTTTCATGAGTCTCAACATAGAAGCTATCGGCAACTAAAATTCTTGCAAATTATAGCGTAATTGAATTGTAACAATGTTTGTTGCAACTATGTTTACTGATCTAAAAAGAGATTGAAATCATTGCTCTTTACTGAAAGCCCCCAATAGGGGAAAATTTGATGCAGAATCGTCAGATGGATGAGCCAGGTTTGATCTTCGGCCGGCCGCTGCCACCTTGAACCCAATTAAGATTGAATGCAATAAAATCATGAAAATTCGTTCTAATATTTTTATTCGAAGTGTCGATATAATGTTCTTCATTTAGTGTGTTTCAATTGCCAAAAATTCTGTGCTCCATGAGAAGTGATAGCAGAAAATACCAAGATAAAGCTGTGCAGTTCTATCTACGTATGAAAGAGACAGCTCTAGTTGCATCAGTCACACTTGCAAATAATTCCTGAATTATATGACCTGCAGGTCTCAATTTAAATTGAAATACCGGACTCAATTCGTGATGTGAGCGAACATATACAGTACATATGTCCCACAAAAACCCGAACCGAGTTTTAATTTTCCCGAAAAAGTAATACCATCATAATCAGTAATACCTTTTCTACAGGTTAATTAACTTTAAAGGAGAATTTTGCTAGAAATTAAATGCTTATGGTATTACTTCTGATGGTATCACTGATACGGGAAAATAAATACTCGATTCAGGTTTTTGTGGGACAAACGGTGTACCATCACCCTTTTTATATCCACAATTAAAACTCGCAGTTAAGTATAAAAAAGTACGTGCTCTCCATGCTCAAAAAATTCGATCTGTTTTCTCTGTAGTTTCATCCCTTACATACAACGTGGTTTCATGGTACACGCGGGAATGGCGTTCTTTGTGAATTTTTACTTTTCTATTCATTGGTTTTATTCTGAAATATTGATTTCTGATCATGGTCGTCAGACGAATAAATAAATGGTTTTTGAACGCTTGCGTTTGAAATAATAACTCATGTTTGCAGTGGACACCTTAGGCTAGAAGTTCCTTAAAATCAAACATTAAATCACAATTGTTAAATCATGAATATCGGTGCCTTCGCAGGCTTTATACCAACTTGAAACGGTACTCGTGCGACACCACACCTCAAACAAAGTCATGGCTCTGGAGAGAACATGAACTGGAGACCTAAGTTTTAGCAGCAGAGTTCTATACTGAATGGTATCCTTGCTACGTGCATTGGGCTGCACGGCTGAAGGTGTATAAAAGCTTATCGGCAGGTGAGAGGCCACGGAACGCGTCAGGGCCGACTTGGACAACGACTTGGAACGAGCTGCACATCTGCTCTGTGTGGCCAGCTGTGCTCGGTCACAACGTGCTCCCTGCAGCATACTGCTGATAGTGGTCAGCCAAACTGGAAAAGCATTTCAATTGCTTTTTCTTCAAATAATTCTTCTGTGGAATGAAATCCCGAACAGCCTTTAACTCTCAATATGTATTCACAAATATCCATTTTTTCTGTCACGCTTTAATTCATTTTCTGGAACAGCTGAAAATACTTTACAAATGTATCTGTGTTATAAATTTCACAAGCTATGAATATACAATTTGAATCGCTGGAATTTGATTGCTGATGAAGAAGCACTGGATGAAGGCATGGTTGGTGTCTTTATTAAAAGGATTAATGCCTTGAAAATTAGAGGTGGGGTAGCCATATCACAGATCCTCTTTTCGCCCATTTTTGGTAATTCAAGTAATCAAAGAGCAATACATTCTAAATACTTATAAGACACTGATAATTTAGTTTGTTGGTTTGCTCGTCAACATCCTCGTTTTACTTTTAATAATAACTCAAGGTTAAATTTAGTATCCTTCTCTCAGTACTAAAATACGGCAATGTTCAATTTCCAAACGCTGTCTTCTTCATAAAAATCTATGAAAAATGGATTTTTAACGCATTACATTTTTCAACATTAGTTATTTCATCGGTCTGATCCTACGGGTAAAGAAGAGATGCATTTTATATAATTCTCTTTCGTAATTACGCGGTAGGCGTGCCTCAGTCTTCGTTACTTTTGGTCCGCTGGAATTTTTGGTACGCCGTACATGTTAACACAGAAAAAAATTGCTGTTGAATTTCATCTTTCTATTTAAGCACAAATTTCTTCTAAAAAATGGCAATCGAACACAAATTTATCAATTTGCATGTACGCTGCAACGGACATAGGTGCAAGAATTCCTCAAAAATATATGCTCCACTCTTAATACTATTATTTTCATCACTAACGATTCAAGAGGAACATGCTTTATAACATTTCGTTCATATTTTGACTCTTTAATGAAAATCGGAACCAAATTTCACAGCCACAGTTCATTCGCTATTGACATAGTCCACCCATACCTCAACATTTCAATATCAAGGTGTCACACGAAAAATTTTATCCATGATTCTTCGTACTCGTGTGCATTGACCTCTGCAATACAACAATGCACAGAAATACTACGTATTTTCTCAACGAAAAGCAATTACAACGGTCAAGGGGAAAAATTCCTTTGCCAATTGTTGAGGATGATCGTCAATTTTAAAACATAGGAAAGTACGTACGAGAACGGTTTCACATATTCTTTGTTGCTAATGCTTGACTGTAAAGTGCCGAGGAAGCAAGCCTATTGTCGACGAAAGCAAAAGTTAACTGTGTTCTGAGACTAATGATCATTTGAAGAGACCCACTAATGGCATGTTACGGGAAAAGGATTCGTTACATTGTTATGTGTTCAATGGGACGACTAATACTTTGGACGACGGTGAGTAAAATATTCGCCAACAGGAGAGTATATTCTTGTTTCTTTGGAGAACGATGTAGAATTTCCGGAGATAATTCGAGAGCCTCACATGAACTAGTTTGCGGAATAATGTATAACTTGACGGGGGTCCAAAATGAGAAATTATGAACAAAAAACTTCAAAGGATTTTGTTTTAATTGAATGTTTCAGGTCTAAAATGATGATTTTACTTTCAAAGGCTGTCAGTAGAACAGGTCATTTCGAAAGTTTAATTAAATTCAGTGTGTGCGAGCGCTTTTCCTGAGCCGAGGCGAAATAGTTGCCAGCGTTTGTTGTGGGAAATTTTTATTAACGAAATAAAAAAGCGCTGGTGAAAGTGCATGGCACCTCCCAAAATATATGCTATACCTGCGCAGCAAAGCCCTTGCTTGATTTTTATAAAATTGTCGTGCTAAACAGGCCACAAATTCAGGAGTAGCCAGTTTTCATCGGTAACATGCTAGATAACATTTCACCAATATTTCAAAAGAATAAATTTCGGGGGATTATTTAACATTGCTGTAAAATAATCCCATATTTTGTTCTTCGAAAGGGTACTATGAAACTGTTCTAAAGAGTTTCGTAAAGATTTTATAAAATTTTGTTTGAAGAGTATCGGAAGAGTGAGTTAGAGGGCATTTTTCGGATAATTGTTGCAACAATTTTTCCGCACTACTGAACAAGCGTTCCTACCGCAGCAATCATTGGGAAAGTTTCTCTTTCCATAAAATGAGGGGCATTTCTGGATAAACTTTCAGAAGTTCTTTTACTGATCGGTGCATGCTCACTAAGACATACTTGC
This sequence comes from Platorchestia sp. MABIK, assembly GCA_014220935.1. Lineage (NCBI taxonomy): Eukaryota > Metazoa > Arthropoda > Malacostraca > Amphipoda > Talitridae > Platorchestia > Platorchestia sp. MABIK. The sequence continues at coordinate 612 of JACJUY010003294.1, read as the reverse complement.
TTCTGAACGATGCTTCCTTTATTGTCGCATGAAGAGTTTCAACGGAAAAATAAATTGTTTCTCCTCTCAGTTCAACACAACTATTTCTCCTAAGAGAGGTTGCGGGGTTTGGTTATATTAGAACCGATAACTCTTAAGTAAAAGTCTTAGGAACAATTTTTTTTCAACGAGGTTACCGAAATACCTGCGAGTACTTACGTTTTATTTCAGTATTCTGTTTTTTTCATTACTAGACAGCTCCTAAAATCCCAAAACTAGAACCAGGCTTGATTTTTACAGGGTTCATTCTGTCAAAAACGTCAAAAACGTTACAGAACGTTGTACCCATTCCGAAGTATTTATTATTATTATATATATATAAATACAAGAGATGAGACGGAATTTACACTTAATTCTAGGCTAGGGAAGACTCTTCGACTACGGACAATTTGAATACCTCGGACAACATGATCCAAGCTGGAATATAGCTCAAATGAAAATGTACCTTAAGTGTTGGTTGTGGTCTGGTGTGTTGTGTTGTGGTGGTTGTGATCTGGTGTGTTGTGTTGTGGTTGTTGTGATCTGGTGTGTTGTGTTGTGGTGGTTGTGATCTGGTGTGTTGTGTTGTGGTGG
>JACJUY010003293.1:78511-88819 GCA_014220935.1 Platorchestia sp. MABIK | reverse complement strand
ACTCGTGTGTGTGTATCATTTAAGTGTGTTAACTTTAAGATATTTTAAAAACCAATGATGGTAATTTTGTGCCATCTCTTTTGGAAATAAACTGTTTTTCTTTCTTTTTCTTTCTCTCTACATATTTTGTTGTAAGAAGAGAAGTTCAGCTTGGAATGAAAATGCGCAAACCGCTTCGATTCAATTCTTTAGTAACAATTTATTGATTGGCGGAAGCTTCTTTCAACTCGTTCTTTCTGTAGGTGCATGACTACGGGTTACCGTGGGCTCATTCGTCATCATTCATCGTCCAGAGTGACTCGTGATCTTGCGAAGAGCTGCGACTCTCAGCAGATTGGGCGCAGTTTTCTGTACTTCTGAACTTTTGACCTAACAGTCGTGTAAAGAACCTTAACTGTTTGAGTAATTTACGTATGGGTTAATCCTCCATAATAAAGTCCAACTATTTACATTCGAGTAGCGTCGGTATTTCTTTAACTTTCGACATTGCATTCAATGAGCATTCGCTTTCTAAACAATCTGGCCAAGTAATGATTGTGCCGATCGTAGCTTGCTTACTCTACATCTGGTAGTTGAAGTGTCTAGACTTTGCAATTTTTTCATTAAAGAAACTGAAATTATGCCGCAAAATAACAATCATTCAACAAGATTTCATTTTTGGCCAAATACTTATGCCACATACCATTTTATTGTTTAATTGTTTTTTGGTTGTCAATAACATTTATTTTGTTATGTTTTTAAATATTTGGGTAAATATACGTACTCTAAACTACATGTACACTTCCTCTGGAACCAGAGCTCACAATTTTTGAATAACATTAAAAATAGAGCAGTAGAATTTTTTTTGTCCAGGCACTAGCTGTAGGCCAAGGAAGCAGCTAGGACACCCAGCACTCAGCCGAGACGGCACCCACCCTAGCTCAGGCCAAGCTGGTACTCCGGCTACGTTATACAGGGTGGCGCATAAGTAACGCACCCTTTTAAAAAATTAATAATAAATAAACTATGAAAGGTATAACGATAGGGTTAATTGCAAACGCATCCTGTCTACAGATACCCAGTGTATATTGCGGTAACAAATCTTTAAAATTTACCTTCAAAAGGGTGCGTTACTTATGCGCCACCCTGTGAATGAGCTGACCACGTTGTGTTTACTGAGCGCTCAGGTGATATTGGTCACAGTAGAGGAAACAAGGCAGAGTCTTTTCTATGAGGAAAAATACACCTCCTCTTGTTCGGCTAATCTATAGAACGGTTTAATTTCAAACTAACTTTATAACGTCACCATTGCGACATGTTACTAGGCCAATAGTGGTGCCATATTTAGGGCTAGCAGTGTTGTCAGAGGCAATATGAGAGCTGCTATTGGTCCGTTGTCATGACTTCAGCATTGCCACACGGTCGACGGAAAAACACAGGTTTGACCCTACTTTGTTTCTTCTTCCGTGGAATTGGTCCAAAAGCGAATGTACCGGATTCCTTCTGTTCCATGATGAAATGAACAACTTAAAAGCGATAATGAGAACGGATATTCCTTGCCTGACTAATGCCTTGCCTGACTAATTTTCGGTATTGAAAAGAAAGTCTAAGAAAACTAAACACAGATCTTCACATCAAAATCTAAGGTAATAAACCATTTACTCTTACCTCTAAAAATGAGTAAACCCAGTATCAATACTTTCCGATGATGAAATGATGCTAACAGGATATATTTTAGGTACAAAAAGTCAACAAAATTTCCGCATCACTCATGATGAGATGTTTTGAAAATTTGACATAATGGCTCTTACAGTGAGGAAACAACTGGACAGCTTCTGAAAAAAAGAATGTATGAAAATTCAGCCAGTATGCGTAAACGGATGTTGCCATTATTTTTATCTCATCAAGAGGCAACGACACACCCAATCCAAAAGAATTGCACTGACTTTCCGGTAGTCAACTCGCACAGTAAAAATAGAAGAAGTAAATAGAACGGTGGCCGTGTTCAAGCAGAGTGGTCTATCCAAACGATATAAGAATATCAGCATATAGAAAAGAAGAGTAAAATTGAAAGTGAGACCTTCTAACTTCAAACCTTGGACTTATGGAAAATTGTCACCATAAATATTCTCAAATCTACTGTATTCATGTGAAAGAGACTCTGAAAAATGCCAAATCCGACAGGGAAATGCTTTTTTCCACGAGTGCTAGACCTGCTGAGGCGTGCATGTTCTCTGGGGCATGCCAAGTCGCTTAAAGAGTGCATTATGTCTTGTAAATGAAAAGTCCCTAGGGGAGAGCCAAACGGACATGGGACGGACATGGCGAGGAGCGCCATGTCCGTTGGAACGTGCCAAAGCTTTTGGGGAGCGTCTAATCCTCTAGAGTCTAGTGTCAAGTCCTTAGAGACAATCAGAGCCCCAGGGGGCTGCCAGCTTCCACGCAGACTGCTAAGTCCAATGCAGCTTGTAAAGTTCTCTGGGTTATTTCAAGTACCCTAGAAAGGGTGCATATCTGTATAGAACTGTGATTCTGCTAAGATCGAAAATTGATGAATGGAAACTACGTTATTGCACTCGCCAGAATGTTCTCGAACGGTGGAAAATGGGGGAGCTTCAGAACAGGTTCAATTTTGTCAAAGCCCACATTTTCCGCCGTTCGAGAACATTCTGACGAGTGCAATGACGTAGTTTCCATTCATCAATTTTTGGTGTTAGCAAAACCACAGTTTTATCAGATATGCGCATTCTAGAGTCCTTGTACATTTTTAAACTAAAGCCGGTTTTAAACAACACTCTCAGTTCATTTCCTCTATCCACAGAAAATTGATAATCGCAATTTTCTTAAGTTTATAACTTGTTTTTTAGATTTGTCATTCGAAAATAGCTTATTTTTCCTTTGTACCTTTTTAAAATTCTTATCACTGATGATGGCCAGTGGCCGATACGTTTGAAATTAGGTTTTATTCGGATATATACCTTGAATGATAAAATGATTAAAGTAGCTTATCGATCTTGCTTTTTCAATTTTAAAATGAAAGTCTTACAAAGTCAACAGCTAAACCGTCAGATAGTTAAAGATTGTATTCAAAATCGCTGGTGTGGAAGGTTTTTGAATGAATGATGAGCTCTCAACATTTCAATAATTTCTCATGTATATCTCCATAAAACTAGACTGCAGAAATGAAAACAAGGAACCTAACACAGTTTCTTCCAGCGGTCAAAGATGTGAACTTATTTGATCATAATTAACAAGTTGATCGTCATAATTGTTCGACAGTGTCTTCTTCCCGGCAATCAGCAATTTTCCTCTGGAGTGCAGCCATCCATATCCCGGCTCCCACTTATAAATTTCAAATAAAACTAGATTGTTAATGAGAAACCCCTATTCCAACAAAAACCTATAAATGTTTCTAATTTTTCAGCACTGTTTTCCTTACTATTCCTCATCCTACTTCTTTCCTATAATGCAAGGTTTACATAAAGATAACTTTTCAGTTGCCTAAGACCTTTTTATGCCATTTTTGCACAATCAAAAAGGTTTAATAGGGTGTTTTTTTTGTGCTGACAAATTTAAACCATAGGTAGAAAAGCTCAAAATAAGTCGATATTCATGAATGATAAAATGCCCAAAACTCCTTAGTTTTAGAGTTATAAGGACTTAAAAATGCTTTAAAACTTAAAGTAGGATACTACATGCGCGCCAATGTTAGCGCTAGTCGTGATAGTTCCAACTCCACTAAAGCAGGTTTTTGTTATTTTTACAATAGAAACTGCAAGCATTTTACGGTTAGGAAACATATCTGCTGTTTCAAACTATTAAGCATTTAATAATGTTTGTCGTAATGGCGCTCACTAGATGATAAATGTTCTAAGTACATTGATGTTAATGAAGGCCATTTTCAACACCTTCTGTAATAAGACTAGTTTGTTAATTAAAAGTTGCGCATTAATTTATGGTTTGTTATTAATATCCTACAATGTCTCTGACGAAAAGTTTCTTACAATTTGTAAAAATGAGGCTTTTGTTAATATAATGAAATAAGTACCAAAGTTTATCAATGATGGCTTGGTGTTAATTTCCTAACGAACATTCAAACTGAAGATATTTTTCGTAACTGTAAAATGCTTGCAGCCTGATTGTAAAAATGACAAAACCTGTTTTAGTAAGGTAGGAACTTTCAAGACTAGCGCTAACATTGGCGCGCGCGTAGTGTCCTACTTTAAGTTTTAAAGCTTCTTTAAGTCCTTATAACTCAAAAACTAAGGAGTTTTGGGCAGTTTATCATTCATGACAATCGATTTATTTTGAGATATTCAGGTATTCAGGTATTTTAACTTTTTTTTCGAACCAATGGGTTACTAAATGAGAACACTTATACTGTTATGCTAGCAGTCATTTTCAACTATATGACTGATCACCTTCAGTCGACTCCTGTCGCAGCTCTGAAAGTTCTAACCTGCAAAGCTCTTTCGTTCTCCATCGGCAAATGCTCCTCCTGCAATACTTTTACCAGTCGCCTAGAACTATTCTTCAGTAGCCGGGGTCATTTATCAGCGTTGATAACGTGACTTTGGGAAACAGTGAATAAAGAGATCCAACTCAGCCAGTCCATCCATATCGAACCTCAACAAAGTTCGTATTTCTCTTGAAGAAGCTTAGAACTAGAGTTGAAGAGTTGGAGAAATAAATTTTCGACTCCGACTCCACCTTTTCAGAATTTGGCGACTCCAACACTGACTCCACTAATTCCTAATTTTGTGACTCAACTCCATTTATTCACAATTTTACCTCTGATGTTTGCAGGTGTTGCAACTTGTATATATTTCTTTTCTATTCTTTATTTACAAATGACATTTAAATTGGAAACAGTATGTTATAAATCAAGGGTTATTATAATATATATTACAGAAACGTGCCCTCTGAGTAAACATGGTACGCAGTGTCTACACTGAGAAGTATAGATCAGCATCATCAATTTCTTTCAGTGACTAAAGATATCCAACGAAATTATAATAGTTGATCTAATTACTACGCTCGAAATACCGAAAATTTACATATATTTATAGATAAGGTAGGCACTATTCGCACTGCTTTTTATTCTCTGTTTCTACACTCCGCAGAGTAACAATGCAGTGTAGGTGCCATATCATTGCTCAACACTTTGTTCTATGACAGCTATAATAGGCAAAAGTCGTTCTGCTTCCGTCTCAGGAAGCCTGATGTTTTTGGTACGTTTTATTTACGAATAAAAGCCACTTTTAGCTTCTTTGCATGTAATATGAAACCATTTTTTCAGTCTCTTCAAACTTTTTACTTTATACTTGACCCTTTCTTATTTTAGAAAAGCTCATTTTGCATTCATGTTTCATTTATTGGTGTAATTTGGGACATTTTCTGCAAGATACTATGTACTATCGCATAAAATACAACAGCCATTGCAGCTGAGGCAGTGCATTGCTCTCAGTTACAACATGTGTGGGACTAAGTCAGGTTTTTGCTAGTGTTGTGTTATTATTTTCACCACAGCTCGTTTGTATTGTATTCTTATTTTTCAAATATCCCATTATTGATATTATCTCAAAACGTTTTCAAACCTTATTTATGAAGAAGTAATTAATAATATAATGCCGAAAAGAAGATGCTATTTCTGTTGTTAAAATTCTGAAAGCATAATTATAAAAATCCCCATATAAGCGTGTGCTTACTTAAAAACTGGGAAGTGAGCAAAGGATAAAAAGTAAAATATGATAATGATATCGTGAAAGATCCTATAACTCTGAAAGAACCAAACAACATTCAAGGTTTACCATTAGAACTATGCAGATATTTCTATTATTAATACATGTTAACTTGACTCAAAGACCTGGAAATAGACAAAACAATTAGATCAATATGTAGTACATAAGTATTACAAATTGCTGAAAAAATCGACCGATATTCAGGTTATTAATATTAAAATAAACTAATTAAATTTCTATAATCAATAGAGACAACATAACCTAAAGACTAGAAATATTCATGACAACAACATAACTTTACGTTTCTGCAAAGACTAGTCATTACCAATCAAAATATCATGGCATAACCTAAAGATTAGAAAATATCGTTATAGGGTACCTCTGGTGTAGAATATAGGCAAATTAAAAGCGTACATAGTTGGTATTCTGCATGTGAGAAAAATGTATTGCATCAGCTGAGTTGCCCTGTGAGCAACTTGTAACGCATTTATTACTAGTTTCTACCAACTGAATATTTTTTTTGAAGGGAAAATAAACGAGACAGGAATAAACAAAATGGATTTGCGATGCCTTCAATGACTAATTCCTGCTTTTTAACTATAAAAATTCATTATCAATGACTAGATATCAGTAACAATATTAGGTAATATACGATGTTTTGTACTTTGAGCAAAATAACCAGCAAATATATTGCCTATTTTTTAGCTTTTTAATAAAGTATTATAACTCTGTTTTGTTTACTTTCATTTTGAAACTATTGTAAATAGATTTTTAGCAAAAAAATGGAGTCGAAGGCCGCAAAAAAGTCTCTGACTCCGACTCCACCCTAAAACATGCGACTCCGGCGACTCCGACTTCCGACTCCCCAACCCTGCTAAGAACTGAGCTCGACGACGGTGATTTTCAAAAAATCAACATTTCAGGGCTTAGCAAAGTTTACGCTGTAGCAAAGTTTACGCCAAACATCCCAACTTCACACTGTTTACGCTGATGGCTCTCAAGGAAACGTCGATGTGAGGGCTGCAATAGTTGCCTCAAGGACAACACTTTGGCCTTCACTACCTCCTGTAAAATCTAAAATAACCGCTGAACTTATTACCATTAGCTTGAATTAGCATTAAATCACATTCGCAATTCTCACGAGATGGAATTCATCGTTTGCAGTGATTCCTTGTCAGCATTCTGCATAATAATTAGCTTTTTTTTGTAGCTCCACTGAATGAATTCTAAATCAGATCATCAATCTTGTGGCTTTGAGTAAAGAAGATGTTTCAGATTGAATACCGAGACATATAGGCGTCAACGGCAACGAACGTGCTGACGCAGCAGCAAATAGTGCAGTCATGAGAAACGCGGAGTTGACGCCCATACTCCATCAGGATTGAGCCTGATTACCATGCCGAAAACTTCACGATCTGTGGAAGGCGAACTTGTCCACATGAGGCAGATTCACGTTGGAAATATTTCCAACTCCCACTAGTTTCGAGCCGTAGTCGAGTAGACTAACCCGTGGAGAGCATGCGATCCTTCTTATTCGGCTGCGCACCGATCATTCAAGGTTGATTCCCTCATACTTGTTCATACAAATGAACTTGAGCCTTCGCTGTGTAGGTGGTGTGGAGACTTTTACGACCGTCAAACACGTGGTGAATCGATGTTCAAGCTGCTAGTTCGGTCGAGGTGAGGGTGTTCACTCTGTGAGAGCCTTGATTGACGATTCCTATCGCTCTAAGTCAGGGTTGGGGCTCATACGGGTCACAATGGTCACCCCTTCTATTTATTTACGTATGTGGTGCTTTCATTTTTTTGGTTAAATATTCTATTCCTTGATTTCTCGGATATTTTCAATCAATGTATTCTTTGAGTTTGGGTTGCTAAAAGGGCGGGGCCTGAAGTTGCCGTAACTCATAACCTTGTCTTATAGGAGAAGTAGTCATAATTTATTCTAATAGTAACCAAAATATTCTTATGACGTACGAAAAGGAAATCGTAAAAACGCTAAACCAAAATGATTTGATCATCATAGTCTTTATGAACGTGAGCATTTTTAATAGCACAATAATGATATATGAATGTCGAAAGGAAATGAAAAGTTGCAGCAAAGATTTCGGAAAACAATAAGTAATAATGGTAACAGGTGCTAATTTTTTGCTGTTTCAAGTGTAACTGTTGATTTTGTAAGAATAAAATAGTAGAATACTGTGCTGTTTCCCTGTCTAATAAAATTGATTGATAATGCAGCTATTTTTCTAATTTGAGCTCATGTACAACGCGGTCATGAAAGCGCCTATTTTCAACGAGGGCAAAATTTTCTATTTAATCTGGAATACAATTTATAAAATGAGTATTTTCATTTTGGCAAATGACTAGGCGTTTAAACTTTCACTCCCATTCGAAAATTTAAATTAAACTTTAGCATCAGCATAATTTAGGAAAAAGTTCTCAATTACATTGATTTGTTCGATTGTCGTCGATTTAATTCAGAATAAATTCTTGATAAATTTTTTGAAAAATATCAAAGGTTTAAAACTTCTACGAAAGTTGCGATAAACAGTGACTCATTATATACTGTATTTTCTAATCTAACAATGCTTTCCGCAGAAGGCGTGAAATATTAATCGGATTCACTTATCACTTAAATTCATTATTATTCAAAGTGCATAAGTAGCAATAATATTGTAAGAGTAAATTAAATTTGGGTATAAAGTACCGTAGATTTTACCAGCTTGTCACGGCATGTCATAGCCTATGACATATGCATGTCATAGGAAAGGCAATTGTGTCGCTCTGGCGACAAGAGAAACGGAATTCTGTCAAAAATGCTTCGAATTTTTTCAGAGCACTGTTATGAGTATTAGAATCTTTAAATTTACATCGAAAACAAATGTTTCGTTTGTTTTCATATCATTAACCATGTCTTTTTCACCAAGGTTGTTCGTGTTTTGGCATCTATTAAAATCGTGAATTTTTCTCGTCTTGATGCAAAAAAGTGATGCGAAGTTTCTAGGTCGATAACTCAAAAAGTCAGAAAATACCGTTTATTTTGCGCTATCTAAACCATTTTTTGGGATGTTGTGTGGCTAGACTCATGATCAACCAGAAGATTTACTGAAATCTCAAGCTATAGCCAATTCTAAAATATCAAGGATAGCTACACAATTCCTAATTCTTCTAATGAAAATCTTGTTTCTTCATTTTTAGACAGGCACTTAAGAAATTTAACGAGTTAATTTTCCACCCAAATTCGTAAATTTCTTCAACGACTTCATGCATCTTCCATCCGAATGGCAATCCTTCGATTATGCAGTTGTTTGTACTTTTGGTCAATATCACATATTATTACGAAATTCATGACATCTGTCTCACTTAAAATAACTTTAAATTTGCCTGTATATTCAAAAGTCCAGATTTAGCCAATTTTTTGACAAATGGATTAAAAACTCTAATAAATTTGAACCGGGATCTGGGTAAGAAAATCCTTCAGAAAGGGCCTCAATCCAGATGAAAAGAAGACTGAGTAGTTAGAAAAGAATAAAATCATTTGGACGTGAAATTTTAGTCCAATTGCCCATGTTGACATGTTCAAAATTTTTCACCTGTAATGATTTATCCGAAGGAAAAATTAAAAAATAATCAAACCGTAATAAATTCCCGCAAAAAATATCGGATTTGTCTATCACTTTTTCATCGATAATTAAACGCTCGAAATTTGCATCGCTGTATCATGGAAGAACCCTGAATATAGCTAATCTTCTTTTAATGATGGAAAGTCTACCTCTTTCTATTGAATGTAAAGATTAAATCATGCAATTGATGAAAACTTCTGCTACAACAAAAACTCTAAAAAAAAGTTTTATGAGATAAAATACACTCTTCAGTTGTAGCGATGGGAACAATTTTAATATTTTTTCTTATCATCAACGTGAACTACTCTCTTTTTCCTGGCAGTAAATATCATAGCTAATTTATAAGATGATCTTATTCCCCACATTTCAAGATTGATTTGTAAGCCACTGTGACACTACCAAAAATGAAAAAATTCCCGTGTTTTGTAGCGTTTCTCATATCATGCCAGATACTTTCTTGTACTTGTCTCGGAGGTAATGCGATGGAGAGCACTTCTGGTTGTTTGCATTGGGCTTAAAGCTCCTCAATAGTAAATCTACTGGGTTCCTGTAGTATCTTCTTTCCCAAGGCTCCAGAACGACTCCAAAGAGATCCATCTTCCGAAGAACAAGATGACTTGAAACGCTGGTAACTCTTCAACCGATCTTTCCAGAAGGAACAAACGAGAGGTCTACAATTGAGATGTCTGTTATTCTAATAGTAACTCTTGGTTTCCTAACCCTTTAGTGCAACGATGAAGTCAGCGATTACAAAATGCTTCCAACAGGCTTAGTACTATAAATTTGATTTACTGTCAGATTATTTTCACCTGATTGATATATTCCTGATCGCATGAACACGCCAACATTACTTTCATACTCTTATTAAGCGTGCCGTTAGTCATTTTAAAGTCAGTCGCTATAGTCGTTATCTGGTCGTTGCCAGCCTCACTGCCTGTTTTGTCAACTTGATCTTCCACTTA
>JACJUY010003293.1:27223-77746 GCA_014220935.1 Platorchestia sp. MABIK | reverse complement strand
GGTGAGTGACTCTGGTACTTTTGTTCGTACGAACTGTATTTAGAAGTGTTCCGACTTACACTAGCATTCGAGTTACAGCACATCATAAGAACGGATTTCCGTCGTAAACTGAGGACCCTCTGAACTATTTTGAAGCTAGTGACAAGAATAACGATATTAGTTATTTTCATTATGGTATGGAATGATATTCGAATTCTATGAATTCAGTTTGCTAATTTGTCAACAACAAACAGTGAGGGGCAAAATAATACAACACGTTTATTAAATTGCCAGATTCAACATTTCTAAGCCACGTACAATTACGGAAATTGGACTATATATTAAGAATAACATAGAAAGGTTAATGATATATTTAAAACCCACAATTATTTAATAGAAAAAATCTACAAGAACATGTGTTATAAATCCATGAACAAAAGTTTACAAAATCCGATTTTTTTCTCGACATTTTCCATTAAAATTATTGTAGTATTATTCCAGAATGTTTTTTTAAATTCTACTATTTAGAAACCGAACTTTCATCAACATTCACCGACAGTAACGTGTCATTAATTCAGCAGCTCTCGTTCTGAAAGGGCATAAGCATGGGTAAGAATAAGGATATCAGCCAAGACCTTCGCAAACGTATTGTGGCGCTCCATAATGAAGGTTTGGGAAATCGCAATAACAGCACAACTTTGTGTAACAGTGTGTTCCTGTAGCCTCGGTTGGAATTATAATACGTAAGTGGAAATGCCGGAATACCACTCTCAGCAAGCCTCGAACTGGCCGTCCACGCAATATTTACGACCTTGCTGCTCGATAATTGATCCGAACAGTAGTGCAGAGGCGTCAAACTACTCGTGAAGAATTGAAGGATGATCTCAAGACATCTGGGATCGAAGCCAGCAAACACACGATCAGCAGGGTACTACGCCGTGAAGGAATTCACTCCCGCACCCCTTGTAGGACACCTTTTCTCCTGAAACGTCACGTCCAAGCTGAAGTAGGCTAACGACCATTTAAAGAAGTCAGCGGCGTTTTGGGACTCAGTACTGTGGTCAGATGAAACCAAACTCGAATTATTTGGGAGAAATAGCATAAACCATGTTTAGAGGGAACAAAATGAAGAGTATAAACCAAAGTGCATCATATCCACTGCTAAGTTTGGAGGTGGCTCATGGTGTGGCTCATCATGGTGTGGGGATGTTTCAGCTCATCAAGAGTGGGTAAACATCACTTCATTGAAGGAACCGTTAATGGCAGGAAATATCGTGAAATATTTGTGGAGCTCGTTCCTTCACTGTCAACTTGTTTGTTAAAATTGAAAGGTGGATGAACCTTCCAACAAGACAAAAATCAAAGCATACCGCAAACGAAACCAGAGAATGGTTGAGGATGAAGAAGATAAATATTTTAGAATGACCAAGTCAATCCCCGTACATGAATCCGATCGAAAACTTGTGGAGGGAACTGGAATTGAAGATTCAGAAGAGAGGTTCCAATAATATTACTGAACTCAAAGAAATTTGCATTGGAGAATGGAATAAGATTACACCCTAAACTTGTAAAACGCTGGTAGGGAACTACTCTGAACGTCTCGAAGCCATAATTAATAACGGCTATACAACGAAGTAATAATGCATGTATATTTTGAAACATATTGCAAGCTTTTGTTCACGTATGTATTGTATATGTTCCCATATATTTTTTCTATTAAAAATTTGTGAGTTTTAAATATATTATTGACCTTTTTATACAGCTGTTTACATAAATAGTCCAATTTTCGTAATTTGATGCGACCTAGAATTGTGGAAACTGATGATTTAATCAACGTATTTTACCCCCACTGTTTACATGGAAACCACAATTAACTTCCTAAAATCTCATGTGAAAGAAACATCGCAAGAAATTAGTGACGTGCGTGACAAATGGGTTCACTGTGCAATGACAGTTAAAACATTAGAACTACAAAATTGTAGAAGTACAGCGCTTGATAAATCTTTACAAAGAAGGCCACAATGGCTGTACTTCCTGATGCTGTTCTATTTTAATGCGCTTTAGTATATGAAAACAAAGAAGAGGACGTTTTCAAGAGAATATAAAAAACAAATTGTGCAATAAAAAAAATTGAATCAATTACTTCCATTTATGTAATTTAATGCAGAAAATGTGGACAAAACTTTAGAAACATTGTGAAAAAATTCCGACCAAATTATAACGAACTGTATCATTTCACTAAAATGACGAATAGCTCCACCTTTCTCCACCAAAGCTTCGCAGATTCTATCTTTCATGCTTGAAACTAGCTTGTTCAGATATTACTGGGGAAATTTGGTCCGTGCACTTGAGATTGATTAGTAAAATTCATCAACTGGATGCAATTGCATTCTTTTTTGATAAACCTTTCTTCCAAGACATCCCCACATAAACGTGACTAGAGTATTGTAGATAGGGTCATTATCTTGTTGGAATATCCAGTCGTCACCACATAATCTCCTCCCTTCATTTTTTAACGATGTATCTTTTTAGATTTCAAACTTCACACAATCCTCTTTTCCATTGCTATAGTCTAATAGTTTTTGGACTTCCTCCTGGAATTTTATTCAAATAGTCACTTGCATTTTTCAAATATGAATGCATTGTCTTAGGAGATCTTCCAATTTTTTAGCGATATTCCCGATTGACAACTTTTGAGCTCTGAAATCCATGATTTTTCTGCGCTTAATTTCAGTTAATTTTTTTAACTTTCCTCATGATAAAGAGTTAGTTTTGGAGTTTTCATTCATTTAACCTACAACTCTGAATGCTAAGAAAATACTTTGTCTCTTTTTATACTTAATTTATTCATTTTACGGTTGTGTCTATAAAGATCTCTCACAGTGAATGTTAAGAAAATCTGAAAAAATGAACAAATTTTTTTTTAAATCAGTTTTAAACTCAAATAATTCCAGGATTAATCGTATCTGTATTATGGTAATATGTTTCATTACAATAGGATTTAAATTTTGTACAAACATCGCCTAAATTCAAGTTTTTCCATTGTTTCTATGGAAATGATTAGAACTGTACTGTACTTAAATGTTAGTGATTACATTGATGTGTCTTAAAAACCGTTAAAATGAAATTCAAAGATTGATTCAGAGAGAATTGTAAAAATTCTCGAAGGCTGTTACTCGTTTTATATTTTCATGTTAAATTTTGAAAACGTCTTGTAGAATGGCTAATTTCTCACAAAATATGATTTCAAGCACAGGATCTTGCGGAATGAACAATACTCATCTGTTCGAGAAGTCATTCATGAACAATTGAGGTAGGGGTTTATATTACGGCAAGAATACATCTATTTTTTTGTTAGTGAGCCAGATCAAACGTAGGTGTCTAATATACGGCCGTATATAAAACCTCAGTAGGTATTTGAGACACATCAAATGAAAATCACCCAACATTATGCCAGTGTTGCACTTTTTAATGCCGAATACCCTTTTCTAAACTATATAAATTTTGGACTCTTTTGAGGGTAATCATTATTTAATTTTGATAAACCAAACATTCGAAGATGAGCAATCACAAAATACAGACTCGACGAGACCACAAAGATCTTGGACAATTAGCCTGCATGCGCTCAAACTGGTCTTCACGATCGTTCGGCTAAGAACAGAAGCCAATTCATATTCTCTTATTATATCGAAACTCAATCTCAATGTACCATGCAATTACTTATCAAAAAATAAAAGCATGAAACTCGATGTCTCCTAATATCCGTAAGGAAAAGTTATATTGGGCATTTACAAAGTCTAAGACGCCATTTCTTATCTACTGTAGTTGTTGATACAACTACCTCCTTGGAAATAATTCTCCTCTTCAGTAGGTTAATCAAACTGATAGGAAAATTACTGTACAATAAAATTAATCGGAATGCTATTCGGGAAAATGTACTGGTTCATCAACTTACTTTGGTTCTTTCACGCGAAGCACCTATTCGATTAGTCTAGTTCTAGTACACGTTTAGGTGAATCTTTTCGATGAAGTAAAATTTTGTATACTAGAATGTTTTCGATGGACGTTCTTAAAGTCACTGAACCAGTTTGAGGCTGTAATCGTATATGTTTAAATAAGACCGTTGTTATAGTTAAAAATACATGATGTGAGTATAGTTTCACTCTAGAAAATAAAGTGTTCAAAATTATTGCGCCAATTATTTTTTATAATGGTTCATTTATAATGGCAAACTATTTAAGTTTGTGAAAAGTTGATCTCAACATAATTCTGAAGAATTAAACAAAAATGAGAGTTATTACACTACAGCAGAGGTGGAATCTAAAACAATGGAGAACGATAAAAAATGCGTCAAGTACCTAGGATCAATAAAAATTGGAAAAGAAAAAGAAGTGCAATAGAAATGAATTGAAGAAAAGTGCATTGCTAACAGTCTAATTAAAAAAGGCGCAAAATTGCCATCAAATTGAAACTCATGGCAGGGTTAGTAAATAATGGACAAGTAAAGAATGGAAGACAATTTAATCCTTGAAATTTGTGAAATGAAAAATTAAGGGCGTATAAATTAAACTCCCGCGTGGTCCATGGAACAGTAGAGAGCTTGAAGTAAATGCTCTGCCTCATAACTTTTTATGTTCAGCATTTTAAAATGAATAAAGTTGACATAACTTGAACATTTTACACTTTTTTTGCTCTTGCTTGGAGAGTCGTGATTGTTAATTAAATACTTGATCATAAAGCCAATCGCAGAGCGTTTACTTACAAGAGATTACTTTCATTTGATTAAAAAAAGGAACAAATGTTTGAGTGATGTTTGCTTCGATTAGACAGACTCACAGTAAATATCAGGTGTGCAGTGGACTCGTAATTTAAAGTAATATTGAACTGCTAATCGGAAGACGTCGTTACCTAGTGCAATTTTTTAAAAACCATTTTTATACGCTAAGGGAAGTTGAGAAGAAAACCCTATTGTAACCCAGATTTAGTCATGAAGAATAGAATAAAACTACTGGTGAGATATTTACCAGGGCTTTGGTACCTTTCATATTTTTGGTCAAGTTCGATCGTTAAAGCGTTTGATATTTTCATTAAAGTTTGAATTGCTACCCGCTGGTGTCCTTGCAAGAAGGCAAAGAGACTTGTCACTGGCCAAACCTATTTGCAATTACACTTTCCGATCGCTCAAAAAGCAATTAAATTTGACACTGAAGAAGTACCGGCTTCTCGATTGATATCAACTCGATTTCAAATGAATTTTAAAATGGATTTAGTGGTATAATTTTCGACTAAAGAGTTAAATTTCAAGTGAATTAGGTAGCACTTTGTTCTTTTAAAGGTTTGAATTACTTATAAATACTTAGAGACATGCACTTCACATCTCTAGTTACCGTGAAATACCAAAAAATGCAATGTCTTAGACCTGTGATTAGAATTGACAGTATGAGTGCGTCTCGATCATGAATTATCTAAACACAAAGAAAACTCACATAGCTTCAGAACTCCCTCATCTCCAGTATAGAACTTCGTTTCCGTACGAGTACGTACTCTTCAACTGGTGGATAAATTTAAAATTGCAACGACAGTCGAGGTTTCACAGGAGATATGAACAGAAGCGCCCGGGGCTCGTGAACGATTCAGATGCATGAGACGTTCAGAGCGAGGTCGCCACAGCCATTAAAGGAGCCGTGCCCATTAATCTGGCTGCGGTGCTGACCTCCCGCACCCTCCTATAGGAGGAGCAGCGCTTACTCTAATTAATGGAGACTACTGATCCCGTAACAAGGTCCTTGTCACCGTATAGGAAGTATAATCCATGGACATTGAGCGGTCAACGTTTTAGTGGCTTTCAGGGCGGCATCATATCATTTGAATTCAAGTGCGGGACTTTCTGCAATCGATCATCCCTTAGGACGATGCAACTATTGTATCTATGGGAATTAGCTCCCAGGGGTTATATATGAGGACCCGATGTAAAGGTTAGGTGGACCTATTTTCTTTGTTGAAATAGAATAGGTTTTTTGCTGTGTTAAGGTCCATGCTCATTACTGGTTATTTTTTACATCCCCTATTTTCGCCCTCGTCTAATTTTCTTGCGTTTTGTTAGCTTCTTTCAACATTCCTGCTTCTATGCACAGAGTGTGGGACGTACCTTGTGCTTAGATTCCCTGTTCCCTTAATTCCATGATAAATTATGCTTTCCTCCTTCATCACTTAGGAACACCTTTGTTGTGGTTAAGGATAGTTAAACCAACTTATAAATCTAATCTTCACAATGAAGCTATGTGCAATAAAGATTTTTCTGCAGGAACGTGAATGGTGTGATGTTTATTTCCACGTACAGTTTTCGTCCGGTACATTCAATCTGGTATGACTGTTACGAGCCTGCTTTTTACCAATTTGTGAGCGAATGATTCGATGCGTTAGTTCAGTATCATCAGTTTTCATCTTGTAGTCTTCAGTGAAAATACTTCACCTCTTGAAGCCTAAAGAATGAGTTTAAAACCAAAATGATTGTTTTTCTGTCCAGCAATGCTTAAGAATAATTATTGCTAAACAACAAATGAATTCTAATTGCCTGCGAAATGATAATATGCTTATTAAGAATGAATGCACTGACCACATTCTGAGGCCCTAACACCTGGAAGAAACCTGACGCTTATAAAGCTCGTTTAGTGTCACAGCTGCGTGCGTGTGCGAAGAGCATCTCCAGCTCTGATACTGTCAGTCGTATAGTGATTATGTCTGTGATATATCCAGGTCACATCGAAATTCAAAGGATGAAAACAAGACTAATTGCACAGTGTAAAACGCATCTGAAATATTTCTTGTTAGCGACATTTCAAATCAGCAAAGTTCCGAAGTGCCTCATTTTGTTTGTAAATTATCCACATCGAAATCAACAATTTTCTCAAGACGAAGAAGTTGGGCTTTAAAAACAGATTAGGCATTATCTGAACTGCACTGGACTACGGTATTCAAGTTATGATATTTATTGCTTCTTCTTTAAGCTTTCTGACGGTTACGTGGTGTAATTGTTCCAATCAGTCAACCATAACATCCCAAACAAACAAATTCTATTGGACTTCAAATTTGGTATTGAAAATATCTCCTATAGGTTTTAAATTTTCCACATTATCATAGGTTACGAATTAAAATTCCTAATTTCATATCCGACTACCAAATAATTTCCACAATTTGACTTACAATAATTATTCAATCATTGAAACTCGAGAATTATCAGCTTCATCATAACGTTAGCCTTAACACGACGCTGGAAAAATACATGCCCCTGTGTTCTTTCCGATTTTGGTCATGAATAAGCAACGACCTTCACTTCTTTGTTAATATTGTCGCATCATATTACAATTATGGTTAATGCCTTAAGAAACGCTGAGAGCACTTTCCTTTAACTTTTGGACACATTGCACTGAGAACTAAGCGTGGGTCAGCGTAGTAATTATCAGGGAGTTAGAATGCTGCAGTAGCTAATAAAGTTCGCTTAAGTTTTTCTCAGATGCACTTGAAAGTTTAAGACAATCTGAATTGTGGTCGTCCTGGGGAAGTTTCCACTCGCCCTGCTCTGAAGCTATTGCTGGACAAATGTTGACATTTATTTCATGAGTCAGCTTATAATTTTGATTCTAGGTAATGATTTTTGACTGTAGGAGAAATCATCAACCCAGGAATCTTTACAAAAGTATTCTGTCGTTTAAAAGGAGAGGATCAAAGGGCTTCAAACAAACCTCTTTTTTGTGTTTTATTCGTGATACAGAAATAAATTAAACACTGAAAATAAATATATGAGTGACGTTTAAATGGTGAAATAAATTGATGCCAGTTATCTTCGGTGCAACAATTGTTGCCGTGGCTTCAATTACTAAAACTCAATTACAATACAATACGACCGTGCAGGCAACAAAAGGAAGCGTAACACAAATGGATCGCTGATCAACAGGGGACTGGCAATAAATGCCCGCTCATTCTAAATAAAAATAATTCTATAAGATAGCAAGAAACACATTTATTAAAAATCTTATTATATATCATTTGACATTTGATACGACATTTTCGTTGACAGGAACCATAGCGACAAATATGAAATGACACAAATTCGTGCTGTATGAAATTGTGTGCATACAAAAGTAGAGATGTAAAAATTACGAACGATTTATCATCAGGGTACACAAATAGCTTTATTTGCTTTAAAAAATAGCAAGGTATTGCTGTCAAACATCATTGCTGTTACAAAAGCAATTGTTACATCACCTACTAGAACTCCTTGGTCTTGAGCAGCTACCGGGTCATGATATCGACTGATAAAATCTCTTGTTAGAATCACTGCCGCATATTCAGCAGTAGAATTAGTCGGTTGAGTGAGCTGAGCAGTTTTGTGACTACTTTGTTCCCAGAAAACAAGGCCACCACTTGTTAATTACAGCTTAGTAATAAAAATATCACCTAGCGAATAAAATTTTGAACAAAACCAGGAGGAAAAAGGAGATCATTGTGCTGGTGGTGGTCAAAGCCTTACGCAAGTACCCCATACTAAAAAGAGGAATAGCATTAAATGAAAGATTGACGACCTGAACAACGACACAGCAGATTCATATTACCACTACTAGACAACAGCTCGGCACGCTTCTGAGAGCGAAATTAAGGGCTGACGAGAGTAGCCCTTTACTGAAAATGTACGGAGAGCTCGATGGGGTATGGTTCAATAGAAATATCGAGGTGTCACAGACGAATTGAAGCATGCCAACTAATAACTGCATTAGAAAGAGAGTATCCCAAACTCGTGAGTTTATCATTGACAAAATTTTGTAATTTGCAACAATAAATTATTGATTATCAAATTTCGTGTTAACCCTTGAGTGATAAAACTAGAATTCAATACTGGACACGTGACACGTTCCCGCTTGTCGTATCGGGTCCACTACGCGGATGTTCCCTACATGCCCTACTCCACCAGAAGGGTGCACGTTGGGTCCTTGCACAAGTTTGCGTACAGGTCATCAAAACGACATTCATTTGAGTGTGGCACTCGTTTGCCAGTTTTAGTAACTGATCCAGTCGAACTTTCTCTTTCCACACACATTAGTTTCCATCGACCACTAATTTCTGAAAAAAATTGATTATCATCAAATGGTTACCTGACGTGTTAATTAATGTCAGTGGGTATTGTCTATTTTTGACTACTGTTCAACCACTGACATGGCTATTAAATTCCCCGACGAGGCGTACGTACCAACAATGGAACACTTCATCTTTGTTATGACACCAATTTAAAAAAAACACGTTGTACAACATTCTTTGATTTAATTTTCTACCGGGCTATTATTTTCTCATGTTTTCTTATTCTTCTTCGGGAATGGATGAGAAGCAATGAGTGTGTATCCCGTAGGATTTCAGCGCCTTATGGAAAGCTTTTTTCGAAAAATTTCCCCAACTATTTGCTCACGCATTGGGAAGAACTTAGCTTAGTACGCTCTAACTGTAGCGCTACTCTGCAGACCAACGTCTGCGACTGACTACACAACTTGAGCCCAAAACAGTTGTTCAACTTTTAGCTGAACGCTAGTGCTTTACAATTATAATTACACTATTAGATTGCACTTACACTATAGAATTTATTGCGTACGTTACTACTCGGACAAGACCAGTCATTCCTCGATAAGTATTTGCTCATACGTAAAAGGCTATTTCCGTTAAGACGCCAGATGCAATGAGGTTACGTCCAGACCATGAACATGTGTGAAATGTCAACACTGCAAATTCATGATACGAACTGCTTACTCGTCAGACGATTGAATCTGAAGCGTGTCAGTGAAATTCAAGTTTCGGAAGATGTGCAGTTGTGACATGCGAAGCGTGCAGTAACACAAAGGAATTCTCAGGCCTTCTCTATTATTACAAGCAGTTTGCATTAGATGCAGTTCTTTATGAAGCATAGAATGATGCGTTCATCAGTAACATATTCGAATTTAAATCTGAATAAGATTAAAATCTGAATAATTATATTTGAATTTGAATATGATTAAAAAATATAACAATGAATATCGTTAATAGTTTATTTCAATAATTGTTTATTACTGAAGAGAGCCTAATGCGAAAAACTGTCGTCGTGAAGTTTTATATCACTGATCGATCGTTAAGCCTGTTAGTTAATGCACAAAAGGCAAGATCATTGAAATTGGTGTCTTGAAAACTGCCAATCAAAATTAATTTTATTCAGGACTTTTATTCATATTCTGTAAATTAATGTTGGTAATAAATGCTATGGTAAACATTCTTTCAAGTTCTTACTTTGCAGTATTAGCTAGAATTTATGCCGGTCAATTGGGAATGATTTGTAGGTTTTTGAGTAATTCAATTTTATCTCAAGAGAACTTCAGCATGTAGTAGCGCGTGATTATGACGCGTTACAGAAAAACTGAAAAGCAAGTTTACATGTAAATTTTCATAGATTCATTCGTGCTTGGTGGAATTTTCAGAGGGCCTTGGCAACGTTCGTATTGTTTACTACGCTTACAAAGTGCACGAGTCAGGATAGTGATTAGACTGGTAGTGTAAAATTAATCAGAACTTCTTAAACTCGCTCTGCCATATTTGTGAAAACATAAGAGCAGCCCATAGCTAGAATATAATTTAACCATTACACACCATAACACACTAACAACATGCGTCAGGAGAGCACTCAGTCAGGTGCATGACAAACAACGCATGCTGTATGAGGACAAACTTAGCACGTGCTCTTTCATTTAATAGTCCCCAAGTATATGTATATTTGTGCCATTCGTTTCTACAGTCTATACTACACAGGCAACACTTAAAAACTCCACTAATGCTACGCTATTGTGCATCGGCTGACAGCTCAGGAATTACTCGTTATAAAATACTTTCTACGGGATATTTACCTAGTATAAATACTGTTCATCTTCAAAAGTCGAGTCGATCGAACATCACAGAAAAACGAGCGCGTAGCGACCGTTGTCGTTTCGGCTGGCTAAGCCCGAGCCCGCGGGCGATTGAATCTTGCGTAAAAATACACTCTAGAAACTGCGCTTCCGAACAAGGAATAATTCATGTATACAAATGTAACACGACGCCATGAGAAAGTGAAATCGGGAGTGGAAACCTGCTTAAATTTCTATTTTTCGTAATGAGCAATCGCAGGTGTGTGGGTTTATACAGCTCGAGATTCGTGTGCAATAATGAGGAAAAATTCATGGATTGAATTGTGTTTGAAGAGAACAAATTACTGTAAGAGAATATTATTGTAATCATTAGTGTTATTTAAATATCACGTTTTTAACGCAGTGAGTGGAATGCTGAGTGACTCGTTGTGAACTCTCACGATAGTTTTATAAAATAAAAAAAATGATTGTAACTGAAACGGTAGTAGGAGTGTACACCCAGAATCCTCAAGTGAAAAAAGTGGAATGAGGGTTTTGTTCGGAAGAAATAATTTACGCTTGCAGCAGAACGGAGTGCTTAATTACCAAGAACTAGTCGATTATTGTTATGCAAATTTTTTAATATCCGAAGTTGACATCAAATGTGAATGTACAACTGAAAGATAACAGGGGACGCTCAGAAAGGCTTCATTGTTTGGTCCACACTTGTGTGAGAGCAGCGTCCTCATAAGCAGCGTCAGGCTGAGACCTCAACGGAAAGGCGTCGCTGTCTCATCATGGGAACACATGGCGGAAAGTAAAGATTGTCTCAGAGAAACGAATACTGCCTATAAAGTCATGATATAACATTACTGGCAAGATTTGTGTCATGATGAATATTTTTGTTTATCGATAACACGTGTTGCAAGTTGGACTTCACAGGGTGATAGTGTAAGTGAAATAGACGGTCATTTGAAAAAAAGTTCAGTTCGCGTGTGTCTGCAATAAGTTAATTCTGAGTATTTAGCTCAAGGTCCATTGCGCAGGTCCCATCAAATGTTTACCAAAGTCATGTTGGCGCTGATTCAAAGTCATCTAGCAGGACTTTATAAGACTATACATTAAAACTTGAAGGACTCCGAAAAAGAGATGTTAATCTTACGCTGCGGTTGAGGTGTGTTTGTCTGCAATATCGAGGTGGCGCACAACATGCAGTCTTGAATGTCACTGGACAACATGTTGTCCAGCGCCCGCATTACAGCGAGTGTGGGACGCTCAGTTGAAACTAACTTGATGAGGTGAGGGGTCAAGTGGGTAAAAAGGCAGGGCACAGACGTCAGTGACATGCTTCACAAATTGTGCAAGAAAAATCTGTCGTGAGTAGGTAGATAATTTAACTATCTTCTACGGTTGAAAATTGAAAGTCAATTACTAAGTGAGGCCTGTGGCTGTTCTTACTTATTTATTATCTAGTCTTAATGCTTAAACAATTCATTTAAATATCGATCAGATGTTATTTTTCTTTCAATAATATTTTGAAACACAGATGGCTTCGATTCTAAATGACCAAGTATTCTTGAAATATATTTTTTAAAATTTTAAATAAAACAAAAAAATATTAAAAATGATCCAAGTTTTCAGCGCT
Organism: Platorchestia sp. MABIK; assembly: GCA_014220935.1. Lineage (NCBI taxonomy): Eukaryota > Metazoa > Arthropoda > Malacostraca > Amphipoda > Talitridae > Platorchestia > Platorchestia sp. MABIK. Next base: position 65,230 of record JACJUY010003293.1, on the reverse strand, counting down.
TATCAAAAAATTTCAAAAGCTTTTCACAGTATATGAATAATAAAAATATTATTACATAGTTTTTGGTAACTCTAAATGTGTTACATTTTATAACATAGAAAATTATGGATGAAGTCGACGTCAAGCATCAAATGTCGAACATACCCTTTCTTCATTGAGCCTTTACCTCTCCTACAATAAAATGAATACTTTTCTGCGAAGTCCTGAAGGCAATGGAATTCAGAAGCCTTTGCAGCTCGACCTCACTTGGCAAAGCAGGCCAAAAGGCGTAAACTATTCTAGAGGACACAAGGTGAGCACTCATCATTACCATACAGTGGAATGAGCTAACGCCATCGAACTACAGAAATGTTAAATTTCAATTTTAGAATCCCACGTCAAGTCTTGGGCAATATTTTCCACGTGAATTGTACATTAAACATGTTTTGTCAATAACCGTTTACCGCTTTGATTCTAAATGATTAAACAATTTTAAATTAACCTAATTTGCCAAGTTACGTGATGAATTTTTACTCGGATGTAAGAGGTATTTTCACATTATTTGGCAGTAAATACTTTTTAGTACTTTGGAAGGTCAAACGAGCTCAGGCAATAAGCCTGAAGTTGCAGCTAAATGTTTGAAATTGCACAGCGCTCATTGTTCGAAAAATGCACTCGGCATTAAGAACGTAGAGAAAAATTTGACCGAGCATGTGAGCGCATAAAATTTTTAAAAACACTGTCCTTTTCTTGACAACTCACGTATTTCAGTCAGACTTGAGTTGGTTGTTTAAAGTACATAACCAACGAGTTTCTTGATGGATGCTCTCGTGCTCGCTGAGTGTCTACAATACGAAAAATACATGGAGCAAGGAATCTTTTGATGATGAGCTTCGTTAAAGGAAGACAGGCAAACATTTTATCAAACGTTGAAACGTTTTAACGAGGTGTGCCAAATGTAATCTAAATCAGAGCGGCAAAAGTTTAGCAAATACGCAGATGCTTGCACCACATCAGTGTGATATAGAGCTCAAATTTACTCAGGCACTATATGTATTGACAGGTTCGCCGTTTTCAGCTTATCCGAAGCTACTGAAGAAGTTTGTGACGCGGTTACTGAGACTGCCGAAGAAATTGGTGACTCCGAAGCCGGATTGTGGGGTGGAGGCAGATCCTTCTGGGGTGTTAGGTCCTCCCACGAAATGAGGAGGTCGTCGTCTGTAGTCCTGACGAGCCTGTGAAGGAAGAATTGTCAGAAGCCTGAAACTTTCATAGCAGGTATATTTTTGTGAGTCTTTATAACGTTGCCGTCACTGAACTTTATCCTGTTATTCGAAATAATGTTTATTTAAAATTTGCCAATATACGAAAAATGAACTCCGACTTATTTCACTACTCATCAAGTTGAGTATATTAGAACGATTTTTGAAATAGCTAAAGCTCAATACTTCAGCGTTCAACAAGTATGACACAAATCGTGGCACATCCTGAGAACAAGAACTGTTAAAAAACTACCAAAGCAGATTTCTTAGTGTGATCAATAGCTCCCACTTAGGGAATTTTTTTCCATAAAACCAATTTTTCATTAATTTCTAATCGTTGTTCACAAAAGCATTCAAGACAACAATTTCTACGGCAGTTATTGTTCAAGGTCGTGTTATAGATCCTCACTAGACTTAAAAAATTGTCGTATTTAGTATTTCAAAATGATTAGTACAATATCATCATTGAGATGGTTCACTTCAAGACACTTCATGACGTTGGTTTTGATCATTTTTAAATGAATTAATATTAGCGCGCAAAAGACTGTGTAGGGTCTTCTCAAACATAAATATCCTCATGTGCCTTAATTCCTTCCTAATTCTGCGTAGTTACTTATTTGAACTTTTGTTTCAAAAAGTGATTGTTAGATATTAAGTTGATGACAATCAATCTTCTTCATTATTTTGTTTTACCCCATTTACCAATATCATCCTAATTTCAGTGAAATTTGATAATCCATCTTGACCCTGGACTCAAGATGCCAAATAACTAAAAAACTATTCATGCAGTATAAGTTTATTTTCCCTTGAAATACTCGTTTTTCAACACAGGCTTTCTTACAAAAACATCAATAAGATGGAAAAAAATACTCACAACTAGCGTCATTGGCCTCTCGAGTGAACAATACCAATCATAACGAGGATGACTGGCACTAGAGGACCTATCTAATACCGTTCAGGACAAGTACGAACTACTAAAATACTATTTTAAATGGTGATATTCTAAACAATATATTGAACATTATTTTGTACTTGAATCCTAATCTGTGTACATTTCAAGAACAAATCAGTGTTGATTTTAACGAAAATAAGAAATTTACTCTAAGAGAGTTAAATGGTCTTTGCTATCATCGTCAGGAAAACAGCAAAGCGCGTCCTTCCGTACAATGAAGGGGATATTTCTTCATAGTAGTAGATATCAGAGAATTCAGTCTTTGATTATCTATATAGTACAGCACCGTACCCCTGGAAGCGAATAAAAATTGAAGAACTAACATCACTGTTTGAAATATCACACTAAACATTCAAATTACATTTACGTCAATTCTTTTTCCGATGAGTCTGAAGTGAGAGGAGAATATAGGGTAGAAATTTATGTAAATTGATCAGATTTACGTTTTGAGACGACATGATTTCCCCGTTACCAACGGAAAGGATTAGTGCATTTTAAAAGTAGAAACTGGGGTATATTAAGGTGAGGCGAAAAAAAGACAGATATGTTACGATTAGCAGAGTTCCAAAACGACGTCCTCTCTCGTGAGACGAGTGACCTCTACACAAGAAGCCGGAGACTGAGCTACTCACCGCAGCGCGCCCAGGGAGACCCAACCGCCCCATGCGGGACCCAAGGAGGTGAGGCTCGCATGCGAGTGGGGGTGTGCAGGCATGTCGTCAGTCAATCCTAACGTCAAAACTGGCTTGCGAGTTTTTTGTGCGTCATTTAGGATTTACACATCGTAAATGGGAACAAATTCCCTATCAGGTGTGAGGAAAGATTCATACAAATTTTGCCTAATATGTTTAATTGTTATTTGTGCAAGTTATTGTCACCAATTCAAGAATGCAGGTAAGGGAAACTTTGAAGGATAGTTATTGGGAAAATATGTTAACGATAAAATAAACTTTGCCGCGTTATACGCTACGAAACTCTGCAGAGAATATTTCAGACGGAAGGCTTTTGACCCACAAAACACAATACCTCTAGTTTCTTACAAAAAAATCGTAGGAACTTCCTTGCGTTCGTGACTAAATTAGTGTAAACTTCATAATATACTTAAAAATATGCCTAAATTTATAAAATATACTTTTTAAACGCAACTAAAAAATGAAGTTTCAGGATTAATATTACGAGGCAGGGGAGGAATAGAATGCAGTAGCGACTAATCTGTGACGACCACAGTAGAAGGTTTGTGTGCTTAATATATGTCAGTCATGCAAAACAAGCGCTCCCATCCCATGCACTGCGCTTAAATGTGGCCGATGAGGCGTCCCGAGTAGAGCATCTACTGCTACTGTCATGCTTACAACCAAGATTCTAGGTAATTTACTAACAGTGTCATGGTCAGTAAAATATAAACCTGTAGAAACAAACGGAGGGAATAGATCAGAGTAATAGAATGAAATGTACAAACTACTTCAAAGAAAAGCAAGGTTAGTGCAGTTTTCACAATATACTGAATAACTGATTGTCATATGGAACAAAAAAGTTATAAAACTACAAAATAACACAAAATTCATACATTAGATTTAGCAAACTCTTGAACTCATTGATCGTCAAGTTACTCTCCAAGTGTAGCACACCATCGATGAGGAATTATTGTATGCAACTTTCAAATGTGCTTGTGCTCCTTCGTACGCAGCTTACTGACAGTAACCAATAGAAATATTATACGGTGACAATGTCGTGGGTTTAAAAATAAGCCCAGACAAAGGTTTATTGGGATGCTATTTGCAGACAACGAACTTTGTTCGTTTACTCATTGGGAATTTATCGAAAAAAAGTTTTTAAAACACTAACGATTTACTGCCCCATAATAAATATCGCACATGGAAGAGTACGGCGAATAGTAAACTTCCTCACATGCAAATACTATGCCTGTATCTAATTGGAGTCTCACAGGCATTTCATGACCATGTAAAACTTAGCCAGGAAACTCCATTAAGAGTCACTGCTCTTCCGTACGCACTTCAAATAAATTTCTGATTCCAAAACAAGTTGTATAAGTGCCTGAAAAGGTATGTGCGGTAGAATAGGTGAATTTGGCAACACCTAGCCTTATAGGTACATTACTTTCCATTTTCCTCCCGCACAGAAAGTTAATCCTGGGATGTCACTGTATTTTTCAAAAATGAATAATTTTCTCCTTTATCCAGTTACTAATAGCACCGTCATTCTTTATCCTGGTATGTGATACTTTAAAACGTTTTATAATCACAGGTACGTAAAATCGAAAAGAAAGAAAAAGTATCTATCGGAAATAGTTTCCGAATAGATAATTTCAGTATCGTATATAAAGGCCACGGGCGAAGAAAGAGAAAAGAGAAAAATTACAACACGTTCACCTTGGCTGAACCTACGACGGACTGGAATCACTGGAATTTATTTCAACAAAGGAACCTCACTACATCACACAGGAGAGCTAATCTCTGAAATGCGTTGGCGAATCTAGGTGCTTTCACAGTCTCACGTCCACGTAAGATCCAGCCATTCTGTAAGAAGGCCTTAATTAACAAGTATGGTTGAATTTCTTCCAGTGTTTTGCGAAAAATAATTGAAAAATAGACTGGGATGAAAATTGGCATTTGGATTCCACCAAAAACAGTTGCGAGCTCCTGAAAGTCAAATTTAATGTATTTGAATATATTTGAATGTAGATATGTACGAGATCTGGAAAAAGGCCGATCATTTGTCACAGAATCGTTATTACTTCACATGCAACTTTACAATTGCTTGTGCCCTTGGACGGACTTCCTTTTGCCTGCTCTCATCGCTTAAGCTACTCTACAAATGCGACGTTCTTTCAAGGAAGTTTTAACCTTGGGAAATGAACGTGTTTCTTGGAGTCAAATCTGAAAATGGGTTGGGGAAAAATGGCTCCCTGGTTCTCTACCAAAATCTCCTGAACAAGCAAAGACGAGTTTCAGAGAGATGTTGTGAATCAAAACTCAGCTGTTCCACAGTTGAGGTTTCTTCCTGAGTACATTTTCCCGTAAACGTCTTGAACTGTTACTCAGCACTGCTGTTAACCGTCTGATCTTGTAGCATGGATTCATGATTGCTCACCTTATGACAATATAGCATGTTCACCTAGACGGCTTAGTTCGACTTTAAACATCTCACAAACCGTATAAAAAGACAGTTCTAGTGAGAAACTGATCAGATTTTGTTCGGAATGGTGAAAAGAGTTTCGGAGTAAAAAATGCCGCTTGCCGCTCTTTATAATAGGAATTCGACCAGCGTAACGGTTATAGCACAATTAAAAAAATTCAGACTTTTTTTGGAAGGAATGCGCCATCTAAGAGAACCATCTCAGCATTTACGAAAAGCTTTCTTATGGTGCACTTGCTTTAATAAATCCCTCTCACCTCACTCAAGGTCTGTGAAAGTTAGCGCTTGTTCACACTTACATTGCTAAATGGTACAATTCATGAATCTTTCGCTAGCTAATAATTTTCAGCTATTAACTCCCGTTTGTGACACTGGTGCAATTCCCGTTTTCGCAACTAGCTATGTTACTCTCTAACCCTAAAATGCAAATATAAATGGCAATTGAAGTTGTCAGACTAGGACGTACGATATGACATTATGGGCACAAAATAAGAAATATATAAAGTATAGTAATGCACTGCTGAATGACATGGGCGAAGAAAATCAATTTCGGGAGTATTTTAGGAGTGTCTTCCAAATGCGGCAGCAAAATGAAAACTGCATGGACTATTTTTATGTTCAAAGACATGCATATTTAAGGAGGAATAAAATTAAACCAAAATAGAAATCAATCAAGTAAGATATCTACATGCAAAATTAACAATGTCAAACTAAGGAAGATAAGCATAATTAAATGAAAAATTCGTAAAAAAGAAGATAGTAAATAGAATGCGGATACCACACCTCCTATTAATTTCATTACATAACCAATTAAGACGAAATATACCTGAGAGTGTAGGAGAATGCAGTTCAAAATTTGATAGATGTACTGGTACTTGGCATTACAGTGCTATCAGTAGAGGTTGCTGTTCAGGTACATCATACGAGTATAGATGAGGGTGTGCAGACTAATTTCATTAGGCCTCCAAAGTTGAGATGAATTTTCAGGCAATCTTTCCCTTCATCACGAAAAATGGTTAATAAAGTATGACTGAAATATGTACGTGAGGCTCGTAACTTATATCGGAGTCATATTTTCTTCGAAACATTTTCGCAAGATTAGTCCTGCGTTATGAGCCTGACTATATTTGCCAGTCTCAAGTTTTAGTTACCGTACTTGACTCAACGCACAATGACACACAAGCACTCCAGCAAGAATACAGTACCGTATTGGAAGCAGCAGCGGCCTGCACAGGCGCGGCGCGCCGAGGTGGGGCAGAGCTCGGCACGCTCGACGGAGACGGGGAAGGCACCTGCGTGCAACGAGCGCTGCTTAGATTGTGCGAGACAAGAAATCTTCTTCACATGTTTAACACGTTGCTTGCGATATGACTCATCAATGGGTCGCTTGAAGAATTTTAACAATCTTTAAAAATTAATGGTCTCTAATGGATTTAATGCTTGGTATTTATAATACTCCTAACAACTTTTGACTTTAAATTTGAGTTGAATTTTGAAATTCAGTTTCAGTTCAGTTCAGTTTAAGTTCAGTTCAGTTTTATGTAATTGCCAGAGAAAAGCAGTTGAAAAGATCGTATAAGATCTGGGGGAGAAAAAGAAACGTGAACGAGGAAGAGACATGAGATTTCAAGCGCCGTGCAAGAAAACGAAGACGAATTTCGTCATCTGACATGGTTGGTGTAGAGCAAATGTTTAAAAAAGCTGCAGCAATATGTTGCTATGTCAGAGGAAGGAAATCATTCTGATTCAGGCAAACAGTGAAGACTGGCTTAAGCTCACTACTGCAGCTACTCTTTAAAGTTCAGCATTTTGTTATGCAGGATTTTCTTGAGTCCCTGATTTGTTAGGTGTCGTGAAAGGCGTTTTGGAACTAAAAATGCCACTTGGTGCTTTTCTTTGCAGTAAATCGATCAGCATTACGTTTCGAGTATGCGGTATATGAAATGCGGTATCCAAAAAGCTATCCTAGCCTTGCTCTGACGTTTATAAATAAACTTATAATTCAACCTTAAAATAAATCTTGCATGTAAATTAATGGGCTGCACAGTATGAATAATTTGATTGATATTTTTAAATTTTTGAAATTGGTGAAGTATATGAGCAAAAATAAAATATAGAAAATAGTTGAATCATGCACCAGATATGGATTATTAAATTTTAGCAAAAAACTCACGTGGTTGTGGTCCGGAAAGAGCGTTATGTTGAGCAACGTTGGATTACTTTCCTCAATATAAAATTCATCTTGTCGAGGCAGATATCCTTCGGCAAATGTCTGAAACAAATAAAAAAAGGGTCAGTAGTTGGTTGAAGACGGATCTGATGACGACGTCACCGTTGTGTTACAGCACATGTGATAGCAACACTAAACATTTCGAGCAATCAAGTGCTGTAGCAGAAACAGCCGATATGTCCAGTTAGTAATATTTCATAGCTCATTTCTTTATTTCACGTGACGATCGCCTAGTGCTGCCGATGTTTCACGAATAATATTCATTTTACACAAACTTTAGAGTATCTCAGCAGTAGTGCATTCCAATTAGATTGCTATATTCTGCACTGTACGACTCATACTCGCCAATACTGGCCGCGTGCTAAGTGCTGTCTCACCTCAATTTTGTACTGTCCCGGCAGCAGCACTCGCCAGTACTCGCCGTATTTGGTGCTCGTGAAGCCAACATCTCGACCCGAGATTTTTAGCGAGGCGTCTTCGATGGGCTGACCGTACGTGTCCATGACAAAACCGCGCACGCCTCGGTGCACTTCGCCGAGATACCTAACGAGAGCCTGCGGAGATGAAATCGGCGTCATTTAATTCCGTTGCGTCACGCAAACATCGTAAGATACGGGGACATCACAGCGAATTAAAATTGTTTTGTCCAGCATCTCACATTGAGCTCGTCATAGCCGTGTGGTTTAAGGACCTGCCCTTCCGTGAAGGCATTGAGGGTTCGAATCCCGGCTCTGGGTGGCGATTTTCTCCGATGGGTATAGGGGAAAAATTCAATACACAATACCCCACTCTACCCAGGTGTCTGAAATGGGTACCGGTCTTGACCGGGGGAAAGCGCCGTGGCGTCTTGGTTTTAATTATAAGGCAGTTGAAAAAACAATTTACAAGGTGAAATGTATCAGGCTTGATTGGAAATAAAGCATCCTTAGATGCCGGTTTTGTTTGTTCTGTTTGACGGTATTAAATCAGACACAGAGATGTTACCGACGTCGACGTTTATCGATATTTTAAACTAAGCTTCCCGAGAGAATGAAGCATTTTTTTACTTCTGTGGTAGCACCCAACAAAAATGGTTTTCTTCCAATATTATTTGGGTACTTAGTGGTATTAGTTTTATTGTGTGGTTAGAGTAACGTTCAATTTTGAAATTTTGCTTCTTAATGTTTTAAAATATCGCTTCTAGTAGGGTCTGACGCAGGGACAGCGCATCCAATTAGCTTCTCTTGTGTAAAAATTTGTGTTGGGAATGAAGTAAGCGCGCAGCAGCTTGGTATTTATTAGGACTTTAATTCGATCACACTAAGCAAGAAAGAAATTTTTGAAATAACGTAGAATTAATAACATCAATAAGGCGATACCAATACAATCGACAGGTTTCAAGTGAAATTCCAAGTAAAGCAAACCGGAATCAAAATAACAATTTCCGATGTCATGTGATAATATAGCGATATATTAAAAGAGTCTGCAAAAAGCAGTGTGTAAAAGACAAGTTTGGTGACTGATCCTACAAGCGAGAAGTTGCTTAAGCCTCTGAGAGGATAGCTGCATGAGCGCGGGTGGGGAGGGAGCAAGTTAAACAAGGACATGGAAGAGTAATATTTTGAGTGAAGTTATTACTATTTTCTGTGAGAGACTCGTAATACTAACTTCTGACTTACAGGGCAAGTATGTACGAAACAAAAACGTAGTCTGAGAGAAAGTTATTTTTATGAAACTTGTAGTCATTCTGGAAATTGGAACCTACTCCGAAAAAAGTCTCCCGGAAACTGCTAAATTCATAATATTAGTTTCGTAAACACTATTCTGAATTAGCACCTTTTTTCTGAGTGCATCATTTCTGCCTCATTTAACCCTTTCCGGCACTGAGTGCAGGTATGACGCAACCGAATTACACCAACTAAAGTAAAATATAAAATTAATGTAATAGAGCTATATTTGACTAAACATTTATTTTGTCATCGTGCCACTCCAAACTTAAAATTTAATCTTTGGAGAAAATTTTCTTTATTCCCCATTATTAACAGTGCTGGAAATAGTTAAATTTGGCTTCGAACTTCCAAGTGCAGAACAGGGTTGAGGAGTCGGTTTATTTTTCTCCCATCCCGACCCAGACTCTTCAGCTTTATACAAATCTATAAATGGATAGAAATTTTTTCAATTGCAAAGTTTCTTGTCTTAATTTCGGTTCCGACAATTTAATTCTTCGAGATTTTTGGGAGAGGCACATTCACATACAATTTCCAAAATCTGCTGGGTTTCAAATCGAAGCCGCGCTCCTTTTAAAAATTCCACCCACGACGCATGGTGACCAGTAGATCCTGCTCATTTTGTTGGTCCTTTTGGAACTTATTTTTTAGGTGTTCCTACCATCAATGGGAGTACCCGGTTTCATAATGCGAAATTTACTTAGAAGTAGGTATGCAAAAAACGGGAATTTTTTGATAAAGGTCAAAATTTGCCTCGGCTGGCAAATACTCATCCTTTGAAAAGTTTAATGCCGTAAAACGTAGTGGAAATAGGTAAGGCTGATAAAAAAAACCCGGATTTTATAGTTTTTAATAATTAAAAAACGCCATTCAAGATCATTTCCTTCGATTCTAACATGGCAGGTCTGCTGTTTCAATATTTTTCCGGTCATGTCTGGTCGGGGCTGCATTAAACTTTTGTATGATTTCGAACATATTTTTCACCAATCTTAAATAATTTGTTGACGAAAACATGTCGGATCATATCCCCGGTCGAGAAATTCTGTAAAAATATTTTCACCAAGTGCGCTATTTTTTGTTTTAAGTTAGACCATTCGGAAAAAATATTTTTACAAAATTGCTCGATTCGGGGATATGATCCAACACATAGAGGTAGATTGATCGCTGATCCACTACAGAAGTGGCTTCAAACATTGGTAGCAACAAAGTTTCTATTAAAAGACTTTTAAATGAATGAATCCTAAAATAAGAATTGATATATTATTTCAAAACAGTTGAGCTATAGCATTTTCACAATTTTTTCAAATTTTTTTCTATTTTTAAAAATAAGAGTCGAAGTTGGTCATTGCTTTCCCGATTCCGACTCCAACTCCAACGCATCAAGCTCCAAAAAACTTCATACTCCGGCTTCCCAGCCCAGGTGCAGAAAAGTTTTTTTTTTATCATGCATGTACATTTGAGGCTTGTTCAAAGAATTATCACTATATTGAGCTGTTAAGAATTTCATCTAATATCTGAAAACAATCGCTTGGCTTGATAAAAGTTTTTTACATCAATAGTTTTTTGAGCTTGAGAAATCTTTCAGGTCAGTTTAGAAGCACAGGTTTATTTTAGTTTTATATTATTTATTTACATACTTTATTTTTGAATAGTTGTTTCAATTTTTAATGTAGTTATTGTTTTTTATGCTTGAAGTTCATTCTTCCGTCAAAAAACAGCACGAGTAGAATTTTCGGCATCGAGCACTGTTTCATTACACCTCTTCGTTTAATAATAAATGCAAATGTTCTCCTCAGATCCAGAGAATTTCGGGTTGTAAAGAGAAACCCGGGCAAAATTACTACAGACCACACCGCAGTCGGTAGTAGAGGCTGCAAGAAACTCAGTGAATTATCTTTAATAATTGGCATTAACTTCCTCCTGAGGCCGAGATGGCGTTGGCCTGCGGCGAAGGAAAGCTCAGTTTCCGGATTCGAGCATTACAAGCACGAAGACCATGAACGGCTCAGGAATAACTAATATTGCGCCCAACCACTGAAAATTTTGCTTAGAACTCTTTGGAAAAAATAAAAAAACAAATAAGAGAAATAACTGGAGCCACATCTCAGCTGTCAATTAAAATGTACTTGAATTTTTAAATCCGATGCACGATCAACGATTATTTTACGTAAACCGCAGAACCACTGATTCTATCAGAAATTAATCGTCTCAAGATGAGAAGAACGCTATTCAAAAGTTTTGACTCGATTGATTCGACAGGTATAACTTTACGCTAGTGATAAATTTAACAATTTGACTGCGACATGCGTCACCGGTATACACGTATAGAGAATTTCCATAATGCTGTGACCAACTAGTAGTCACAACCTCAATTTTTCATGAATACTTAATCAACGCTAAATGACGGCACAATCCGATTTACATTTACTATTTTTAATGTTGTTCACTACAATAAATTATAAATTTGAGTTGAATACTGCATTTGAGTTTAACTAATCGCGGTCAACCTGTTGAGAGTCTCACAACACTTCAAAGAGGTGAAGGTTTTTGTGAGGCATCTTGTCTCTCAGAAAGAGTAAAGCTCTTTTTCAAATCAACTGAAATCCATTGAAAGGATCGAAGTTTTGCCCGAGGACACGTACTTCTACTTCATAAAAGTATTTATGAAATAGAAGTGAAGTAACTCGTGCCTGAAGAAAGGCTTTAACTTTGCTTCCAGGTAACCTAAGCCTTCAAAAGGATCATGAAAGTATTTTGTGACCCAGCTTTAATCCGAAAACAGGAACAAAAGTTTTACGATACTGATTCAACAAGTTAAAGGAGCCGTACATGAACGCCCCAAATTTCGACTGCGATGAACGTAACCGTGGAAGTGTAGTTATAATCCGCTTACAACAGGTTTTCATTATAATAACTAGAAGAAACTTTCAAAATAAATAATAAGTGGCTACACAAGCTGCTTCCTATTGGAAGCAGCTGTAAAACAGTTATTTTATACTGATTCAACGAATTCGAAATTCAAAGTTTTCGAACGCATGCGAGTGGGAATTAAAATTAGGAAATTATTAGGCTTGAAAGGTTTAACCTTACAACTCTTCTGTAAACATTGGTAGCAAGTTATTAAGCTATTATCATAATTATGTACAGGGTTTAACCTCCGCTGTAGCCCAGCTGGCGATAATGACAGAAAAACTCGGCGAAGTTCAAGTTTAAGCAGCACTGCAGGTGTGTAACATTTAAGTGCCTTGGATGGAATAGCTCGCTACGCAGGCAGGCGAAGGCGTTAGTCTCGGAGACGAAAAGTTGCTTCCAAAATATAAATAGAAGACACTCGTGCAGGAGGTCGATTGCACGTACCCATTCTGACGAGAGAGAAATGAAGAAAATGACGAAGAAATAAGTGCTCATAATGATAGACCAGTTTCTGCCCCGCTAATTTTCGGTGAAATGTTAAAAAAAATTCTTTACGAGAAAGTGTGCTCCCACTTCCAAAAAAAAATCAGTTCAATTGAATGAACAGTATTGAAACAGTATGAACGCGAGCCCTCGTAAATCACCAGCAATATCTTTACTGCAAAATCGTCGATGGGACCATCCTTTTCTCCGTCTTTCTTGCCTTTTGCAAAGTGTTTGCCAGTGTTAATTATATTATAATGTATTATTTTCGAAGCTCCAATGTTACGGCGTTAGAGAAGTTGTTCATAGATGGTTGAAATTATTCCCTTCCAATCGTAAATATTTGTCGTAATGGGAATTTCCTCTCGGAACTTCTTAATATTAACCAGAACGCTCAGCAAGGCTTGGTCTTAGGATCTTTTCAGTTTTTTTTATACATAAACGATATTGTTGAAAGGACATTCTTTTTATCTGTACTTTTTGACTAGTTTTTCTTAGAACTTTTTCTCTAACCATTACAAGTGTTAACTACCATACAGCGGCGAACAGAATAATCGGTGAGCTAGAAAAGGTCTCGATGTGCCTCAAAGCATATAAAATGTGCATCGATGTCGATAAAACTAAAGATATCTTTTCCTGAAAATAGAAGGTAGCTTTTTTGCTCATCGAAAAATGTGATGGCACGAATGAGGAAACTAATTCAACCAAATTCCAAGGAATTACCATTGATAAGAATAAATATTCATCGAGCTTATATCGTATTAAAATAAGTTCCTCACTTAAAAACTTAATCTCCTGTTGCTTTCTGAGCTCGTTATTTTCTACGTTCATCAATCGGTGTTGAAAGCTGATAGAAATTTATGTTATAAGCTAGGACTGAACAAGCACCAGTCTTCAGTCATGGCTTCTTTGTTGCTCGACAGCGGTAGGCGAATGGGAGACGTACGTCTCAGAATGTCAAAAAGCGGTTGTTAAATTTGTTCGGGCAAAGAGATCTACAGTGAATGAAGTAGCGGAATTTACTGATGATTCATGCTGCAGTGTTATGCAGATCTACTATTAACGGAAAAAATTCAGTACATCGGGCAATTCAAGACAATATTATTGTGGTCGGAAGGAAATGCTAACCGATAGGGACCCCCACGGTGTGTCCTAAATTGTTGACTGGAATTTCGTAGCATCACATCATTCATGAACTATCATACTGCGAACTTGCGAAGCCCGCATGATTGCTCTTCTGCTACTAATTATGAACGAACTCTTCGAAGGGAACTTTATGCCATTTATATGTATATAGCGCAAAGTAGCTTGTAAACGACCGATTGTAACTTGTGCCCACATGACTTCTCGTTTCAACTATGTCAAAGCACACGCACATTGGTCTGGTGAGGAGTGGAGTAATGTCATGTAGCTTTCCCAGTCTTTCTGGATGACAACTGGTGGGTGCATTGGGCTAAAACTGTCATAAATTGGCATAGCAGTCATTCAGAATATGTCAAACAATTAGACTGGCCAGTTAAATTACTAGACAAGAACCCAGTAGAAAATATATGAGACGACCTAAAAAGACAAGTTAGACGTCGAGAAAATCGTCCATGTACAAAAGACAATCATCCATTTAAAAAGTATTGAATGCCATTTCTTATCTGGACACTGATGAACCGAGATGTAATAAAATAGTTTTCTGATCTTTTCGCTGATTCAAAATGATAGACTTATTTCTCTGAAATAAAATTAAACCTAAATCTATTTATGAATACGTAGCGCATGTTTGCATCATTACCAAAAATAATAAATTAAAATAATAACATACTTCTGCCAGCCTCTCTAAATAAAAATATTTAAAAAAATCTCTATCATTCTAGAGTACATACGAAAGTTTTCAGTTTAACCCATCGCAGTTAACGTGTTAAGTCTAGTACAATGGACATATTCGAGTTTAGCTATGTACTTGTGGGCCCGAATAAGTTCAGTGACTTCTAGGGCATCCTATCAACAAAGCTATTTTTAAAGTGTACAGTTATGTTTAACCTAATTTACTCAAACTAGGGGCAATCAAGACTGATCTTGTTTCGATGCTTAATTTCTTAACAAAAAAAATAGTTAATATGAGCTAGAAGGAGCAGTATATTCAAGAAAAACAATTAGGAGCATAAGATCTATATTATTAATCATGGCAGCTTACCTTATCATGATAAGTCGTATAACAAAATAAATGAATAACTGCTAATTACTATTTGAAGTGAAGTTCACTGGAGAACTTGTAGAAGAACTGAAATGAAATCGTCACATAGAAAAAGAAACATCGTAACTTTAAGCTTGTCATTTGGGCTCTGAATGGATTTTGTAACTATATCAATAGTGATGTATGAATTAAACTAATCGAGTAAAACAAGTCTAATTTTGTATATAAGTGTAACGATAGTAAGAGTGGACACAATTATACATCCTGAAGCACAAATATTTCGGGTTTAAATGTAGAAAATTAAATGCCGTTGCACGATTTCTGAATGAAAAAATTTACCTTGATAAACCTCAATAAAAGTTTGAACTATATGCAAAAAAAATCAAACACTTTCTTTTCAAGAGCGTGCGTTGAATAAATTTTGGGATATCTTCGGTATAAATTTAGAAATGATAGCCGTTAAACCTCTACTCCACTAAATAACTCAAGCTAAGCAGTTTTGTCAGATAGAAATAAAGATATTTTGGCATGCGGTAACAGTTTATAAATTTGCGTGGAAAGACTTTTCCTAATAAGGAACCATAAACCTCACTGGTGAATTGATTAAAATTCTTATTCTACCAATGTCTTTCATACTTTTAATATTTATTTATATTCATTCCATCACAGGAGCATTTGACGAAGTATAGATTAATATCTATAAAAAATTTTGTCTCTTCCAACATCTCATATTGACTAGATTAAAAATTTTGTTCAAAATTTGAGCAATTGATGTAAGGCCTCGCACACTACAGTCCTATGAGAAAAATCATTCTTGCAAATGGGAATACTAACTTGAATTTAACTCCGCGGAACCTGCTTAATGACAAAACTTTCACAGAGCCGAAAAACTCCCGGCATCTTGAATTTGAGAATAGTATATAGGAAAAATTTGAAGCCAAGTAGCGAGCATCAGGAGTTTTTTAACATAAAAAATTGAATAACTGTAATCTAAGAGTTGTGAAACAAGTTGAATATGACCGTGAGCTGCAGTGTTGAAACTAAAAATTGAAAACAAAGTTCCTCTAGGAACGGAACAGGCATGTTATGGAACCCATTACATTTTATGAAAAAAGAGCAGTTACAATAAATTGGCTCGTCAACTTAAAATTAAACGGACACATGGCAGTGTGTGCTATTTAATACAATAAACAAATAATTTGATATTAGTTTGAGCACATCCCAGTTATCAATCTACACGCTCAGACTCTCATAGCGCTCGTTTGCACGTGATAAAGCGGCTATTTCACAGGTGAGTATTATCCCATGAGTTAAGTCTTTCTTTTAGCATCTTCAGCAACATTAGACCAGTCACAAAATTTTTCCTATATTACCGCTACTTTCGGGTGAAGCAGTAGTAAGAGTATTTGAAATAAATAAACAAGGACGAATTCTGCTAATGGCGACAAAATAATGGATTCATAAACACAATTTTTTTTTCAAAATCGGCATCGATCTGGATTAGGTTGTGTTCGAAAATTTAAAAGTTTATATAATGTACAGACTATTTGCGAGGATAGTCCTGTTGAATGTGAAACACAAACATATCACATATATCGTATAACTAACAGACATTTCAAGTAATCTAGGCTATAAAAAACTTTTTATTTATTTATGCGGTCATTTTGCTGCTGTAGTATGGAAAGGATACAAATAAATGGAAGTAGCTCAGGAAAAAGAAAATGCTTTTGGGAAGTTTTGATTAAAATCGACGACTGGAAGTCCAAAAGTTTTGCTGCCATTGTGACGGTTGTTGGGCGAGTATCGCAGTTCTAATATGGAAGGGAAGTGCACGGCAGCGTTTGAGGTCGACAAGGCAGCTGAAAAACAGCCCGTCGCTCTGGACAGACGTGGCATAAGCTACACAGCGAAGCAATTTTAACTTTCACAATCAATGTGTTTCAGAGCTTTGAACGTGCGAGCGGCTTTCAAAAACTGTTTACAAATTCCACCTACGTTGGAATTCGCTTCAAATGATTTCGATGTTGACGCCCTCAATATATTATGTATATCAACAAGTATTCGTGGTTACAGAAAAAATGAAGGAAAATCATTGCAACTGATATACGAGAGAATTTTTAGCATAATTTTTGCAAATTCCATTGTGCAGAACTTGGAAAATCTCCCCAAACAAATTCGGCTTTCAATAAAATCTGTAGTAACAATGGCCCGCATCTGCCGATTTCTTTTCTTACCTCGAATAAGCGGTCTTTTTTTTTTACTTCTATGCATTTGCTTCCAATAATAGGCATTTCGATTAAAAACTGCAGCCAGAATCGGCAACAATGAGTTCAGTGGCACTCGCAACAGGGCAGGTTTTCTCTGTAATTATTAATGTATCAGCCAGTCTCTCATCGCTACGGCGCAGGTTGGCACCGTTCGCCGCCGCAGCTGCAACACCGAGCCCAAGGGAGGAAAATGGCCCCCAACCGAGGCCAATCGAACAGAATACGGTGGGACCAGAAGGGTGGGACTGTCGTAAATGAGGCAAGTTCAGCTTCGGACGATTCACAGCAGCGCAAAGGTTACAGCACTGACATGACTGCTCGCATTCATATTTTGAAAATTGAATGAGAGATGAACACAACCGTCAGTGCTCAGTCTGTACTTTACAATCAGGGAAGAAACTCTTGCCGTCTTTTTGAGAACAATTCTGTTTGAATGTGGGTACATTAAATTTATGGTGGATATTACAAGCCTCTCAACCGCGAAAAAACATTTCTAACGCTGCTGAAATGTAAAGGAGAGATCACGACGCTCAACAAGTACCCTTTCTTTCTGTGTTTTACTTTAGGAATTACGCAAGGGAACAGTTACCGATTTTTTTTCTCCCTCTCTCTCTAGCAATGCGCAATGTACCGTACTGAATAGTAATATACGCTATGCCACCATTTCACCCCACATTTACTTTATAATGTAGTGTTCAATAAACGAGTTTTTCAGTTTCGGTCATCTGACCCTGCGGGCTGGATAGGGGAAAGAGAATTCAAACAAGATTAGGTTTTACCATACCTTGATATTATCAACTAACATCACTTAGTGATCCTCAATAATATAAAAAGAGCTTGATGGTTCTTGAGTACGTCTTTTGAAACACTTTTGATCATAAATGAATTCATTCAAAGATCAGTAGATTTTGATTACAACTGTAAATAAATAGATATTCCGATGTTTTCGTCGTTGAATGAAAAAAAAATGAAAAACTGTGTCGAAGTTGAGAAAAATACATATCTTTAGGAAAAACAGGCTTCAAAATAATTTGTTAAGCCCAAGGTGTCATTGCCATTCTTATGCACATTAAGAAAGAGTAGAACATTCGTTAAAGGTAATAAAATTACAGTTATCCATGGACTACTTCTAACACACTTTACTAGTGAATAGTGTCTCCATACTTTTAAAAATCCAATGTTTGTGCAGTCCAAAGTTTTGGACGTATGTAGGTACGTGATATGGACCATAATACTCATTCTCAGAAGAACATAGAGAATGGAATAAAAAATAACAAGTGAAAACTGGAAGACCTATGTAGATAAACTATTCATAAGTCGTTAAAGTAGGCTTAAATTTAAAAATGTGTGTAAGTGCATTTAAGTTACATTATGCCACTGATGGTGGAATGGTTTCTTGAATGTTGTTAAGTAAAATATTCTAGAAAATTCCAAAGAAACGCAAGATTTATGATGACTTATAACTCATACGTCAACGCTGCGTTGGAAAACACAAAACAGTCAGAATTTAATTTGAGACGTAAGATTATTGACATTCGCAAATTAAGGAATAACTGTGGAAGTATTTTTAAACGCTTCGTCATTTCGAGATCTACAGAATGCACAAAACATCAGTTAAAAGAAGTTGAGTCATTTTATCACAGCGGAGACAGAGAGTGTCGCCGAAAACAGTGTGAAAACTGTGAAGCAATATTAACCCAACAGTTGTGGTGAATGATATGCAATCGTGTTGGATAAGCAGGCACCAGCGCCAGTACTCGCACAATGCAGAGTTACATTACAAGAATGGACTGCTCAGTCATCGACCATGACGAACGCCTCATCGTAAGCCGAGCCATTTTTTTGCACTATTAAACTTCGTTAAAACTCTCGTGGACAAAGAGCATGGCTTTGAAAAAGAGTATGATAAAGTGATGAAAAAGAAATTGAGCTCATAGGTCATAATGAGGTGAGAAAGATTTGGTGTAGGAATGGTGAGGTTCTCCTTCCCTAAACTTATAACCTCAAGTTTAACGTAGAGGAAATTTGATAATTAAATGGTAAATTTTTTGTTCAAAAATTTGATAAAAACCATAAGTTATAGGCCCGAAGTCTACTCTAGGCAGTAGAGTAGACTTAACGCATGCACGTAGACTACACGCATGCAGTAGACTACCAGCTGCAGGGCTCCAGGCTTACGAAATCACAGTTCCTTGCGGGTGTAGCTCACAATCCACAATTAGCCAGCAATCCATCCGCAAGCTGAACATCGGATGTTCCGGCATCAAAATTCAGTTCAAAAATTTCAAACACTTAACTTGATGCTCGCAACCCCGCATTGTTGATGTTACCGCATGTTTTTATAGATGAAGCCAATATCACGAAGAAGAAACAAGGTAGGTTCAAATCACTCTTTTTCTCGTTGACGGTGTGGTTTTTCTGACGTCACGGCAACGAACCAATAGCAGCGCTCATATTGCATCTGGTAGCACTGCTACCCCCAAATCTGACTCCACTATTGACCTAACGCCATGGCGTTTTGGTGACGTCATAAAGTTTGTTTGAAATGAAGCTTGCTATTGGCTTGCTGAACAAGAGGAGGGGTATTTTCTTCCATAGATATGACCCTACCTTGTTGCCTCCACCGTGGCCAATATTTAATAGCATTCAAAACTTACATTCTCGTACGATAACTTGGGCACATGCTGTTCAGTGCATATTCATAAACTTGTTTTCAGGGCTTGTTGCCCCTTCATGTTTTAGGTGCGACGTGGTCAAATAATTCACAAATTATCGGTTGGTATCGTATGTTCCCCCAATAAAGTTGTACAATTTTTGTAAACGAAGTCTTATTCGCTTATTACTAACCTTTTTATTTTGCTGCCAGAACTTCGGAAGTTCTGTGTGTCTGGGATATTTGCAGCACGATATTTCGAGAGTGACGTCCATGCAACCGTGCCACACGTAGTTGTAGTCCTGCATGCCTCCTGTAGACGGAATTCTGAATTAATTGATGCAACTTCATATGTTCTGCTAGCTGCATTAATTCAACGGCTCATGGCTAGGCGTCTTGGCCAAAAAAACTGCGAATGAAACTTTAAGTTTTATACTGTCACCAGAACCTCGCGTCGCTGCGATGCACAACAGTGGCCACTCTTTGCAACCTCATCGTATTTCAATTTCAGCCACCGTCAATGCTAGCAGTTAATCTCATCAGTAAATGACTTGAAAGAAAATACTTTGAATGAAAGAACCCATCTCTTCAAGGTGCACTAATTTCTTTTTAGCGTTTTAAAAACCAGGGGCTTCTCCAATTTCCTGAACTCAATTGTCCTGAGAAATTACTGGCAAACTCTTGATTCTTATTCTGATAAATAGCAGCAAGAAACTTTACAAGCTTCAAGTTGAAAATGAAAATTCTGCACTGTACCCTAAAATTAAAATTTGGAATAATTGATAATTTTAATTGCAAGCAACCCCACCCACCAGCTTACTGTAAGATATACATAAACTGCACATGAAGTTTTAAAGTTCATTTTACTATCCTCGAAATTGGTCGATGAATTTCTCAATATATTAAACTGGAAGAGTAGATCTTATTCAAAGGCAGGTATATCTTGTATATGTATAAATTTCGGGATTGAACGCCAAAACTTACCTGTCAAAGGGTACCACTGTGCACCATTGGTGGTACCATTGGGGAAGGCGGCGGCACCAGGCTTGCACGGAAGTCCGAGGTGCATGGTGGCGTGGTTGAAGGAGTAGGTCTCGGCCAAATGGCGGAACACATCATCGTCCGGCGTCAGTGAAGGATTCGAGTAGAATTGCTGGAACACTGGGGCAGCAGAGGTAATTGTTATTATTTACGTTTATAATACAGTAATAATTACAATAAAATCATAAATTTGGTGTAGATGTTCTGCTGCAGAAATATAAGTTTACGATTGGGCCTGCAGTTCATTCTTTCGGCCAGTATGGAGATAAATTCGTGTCTGAAGTATGAATGTTATCCATCCGAACAGCAAGCTGAAATAAATTTGTGAGACTAGGAATACACATTTCTCTAAATTACTAAAATGTAAAACATACATTTCTGTTGCATATACTCCAATGTTTTTCATAAACCTATTCAAACCGATCATTCATCATTTCGTTACAAATTCGACTAATTTTTATGGTGGATGTTTCTATACTACGGGTTCGCCTACACTTAGCTCATCTGCGTGCATTGTACGAGTACAGTATCGGCAAGTTAACAGAAAGTATTCTACTCGGAAAAAATCCCTAAAAAATTCATGGAAACTTACAACAAATAACAAAAGGAACGTAGTGAATGCTCCTGATGAATTCAGTGAGTTATGACGAAGAATATCGAAACAGAGAGCTTGGGCATCAAAGGCTTTGTTAAAAAAAGTTGTTTGTAGATCGGGGTAGCAGCCCTAAAAATGTACGAGAATATGTGATTAAGAAAGTAAAAACACTTTTAGCAATGAGCGACAGAATTATGGTCAGGGCTTATTGATAAACGTAATTATTGATATGCATGAGTAAATTGACGTAAGTTGAAAGATTTTTACGCAGCGCTTACTCGTTGCCCTGACTCATAAAGTGTCTCCTGCAGAGTTACTGCATTGCTGTGACTGCAGACTGATGTACTCGTCGTAACTAAACAGACCATTTCTCTAACTGACCAACTCTCGTTTCTCTTGGATCATAAGTATGTAACTTCGTCATGCGCACCGCCCTGCATCATTTGAAAGTTTGAAATTCCTTTTTGATTGATGTATAAATTGATTGATTCGATGTGCTTATTTCATATTCTACTACTTTCGGATATGAATTTAGAGTATATGCATAACAGCTTACAGGTCGTAAATTACTGACGGTTCCAAGGCCAGGTGGACGCTTGACGGTGTTATGAATATCTATTTCGACAGACTTAGTTAAAACCATTTGATAATTTATCATTTTCCTAGCCTGAATCACTTCAATTTTACTAAGTTACAGAATTACTTATACTACCGTAATTGAACATGTTTTTAAAAGGTTAAGAGAATAATTTTATAAGACAAGACAGTCCGTAAGAACTTTTAAATACAAGGACAAACGATTTAATAAACAGGTGTAGGTACAAAATTCAGTGCGAAAAATACACAATGCATTTACTTCGTGCGAGGGTGGACACCACAATAACAGATAAGAAAACTGACACGAAATGAATAATTATGAAACAAATTTACAGTTACCTTTTCATACTTGGAGTACTTGGGAGGCATGCAGGAATTCAAGTTAATGCAACTTACCTTGTTATTCTTAAATAGCACCACTTAGTAATACTCTATAAAAGGCGGAGTTTTGTGAAGTCTGCAGAACGATTAATGTTTTTTCACTAGTATCGTGACCAGTTCAACATAAATTTGGTGGAATAAAGCGGACGCTGGAGAAAAAAAGATTAATTTCGCTGATCTGTTACTAATTTTTTTACACGTCTACTTGTTTCAGCACTGCACACTCATTTGAAAGAAATTGATTTGCTGCAACTACGAAGTAACATTTGATTTACATAGCCAGAGACTTCAAACGATATGCTTTTCAACTGATATGGAACTAATTTTGCTTCTGAATTTTTCCAAAACGTGGAGTAACAGTGACAATGGTGTCCTCAATTTGTACGTAAACTGTACTTTGACCATCAATCCTGAGGAAAAGTCAAACCAGTTTTGAAAAATTGATTCAAATTTTAACGACAGTACTTTAAAAAGCAAACTTTCGGTAAAAGAACTATGTCAGAAAAAAGAGCATTTTCCTTATCCCAGGATCGTACGGAAGCCTAAAGTGTTTAGAGAAATGAATCACTAAACGTCTGTGGTATCATCTCCGGGTTGAATCCACGGGAATACGCCCAGTGTCACTGAGAAGAGAGATAACTTATGCAAACAAACTTCATTTGAAGTCAACTAGGAGTGAAAGAAGCAAACATGATATGCTAGGAAACCGTACATCTGAGCTGATCAGTCTAAAATCAGTCATCGAATGACACGAAACACGGCCCCGCAGACCTTCATTGTTTGTTGGCACAGAGGTTCACAAACTTTACAATGACAAGGACCCCCCAGATACTTAAGTCCCAGCCGAGAACCCCCAGCCAATCAAAAGTTATTATTACCATACCAAAATACCAATTACATGATTATAATGCAGTAAATTTACTACTTGCATATTCCTACATAAAGAAAGTATAAAATAAACATTTAAAATTTTTTCAATAATTGTTTAAGTTCAATACAAAGTAAAACTGGCAGAAACAGAAATAGCATGTACAGAAAAAACGACAACACAAATCAGTGGCAACAAAGCACGTAAAGCAGCACGTATAATACTCATCTTGACCTGCTGTCACGTACCATTCTTCATCACGTTTCTAACGAAAATGGCCACGATTGTGCTAATTGGCAGATGAAACGACAAAAACTATGCCAAATGTCACTACTTTTGGATACAGTCTATAGATCGTAGCCGCCGCTAAACTACAACACCGAAAACAGAATAGTGACTAATTATAGATGCTGCGGTAAATGGGACAGTTTTTCGGAGGATCTATATACAGTCCCGCCGCTTGGAATGGGTAAAACCGGTAGTAAAGGTAAGTCAACAAACCTAAATGAAATATTATGGCAGATATGAAAATGTAATCGAGAAGTGCTGGCTGCTTGCACACCAAAATATCGATAGCACGTACTAAAATGATAGAGAATCAGTGTTTTATTTTTTCTGTATTATTTATGGAGTTAATTTTTTTCCATTGTGTCGCGGACCTCATAGGATTTTCTCAGGGACCCCAGTTTGGGAACCACTGTGTTAGCAAATTCAGACGTTGAAATCAACTGGACACGTCAGAATGGATGAATTTAGTTATTGAATGATTTATTATTAGCACCAATACCACACGCATTTACGTTCTATTGAAAACTGAAGTTACCTGTTTCGCAAAAAGAAAAGCACAAGAACTGCCATAATCTACCGCAGCATCATTATAAGCGCAAAGCCAACGGCGGCGTCAGAACTTTGTTAATCAAGTGCTACCACAGAACGGCTTGGTCAGCTGCACCAAAATGGAAAAATTTGCTTCAATTGAACACGATTTAGGAAAATATAAACAAATGATTTATGAACATATGCATTACATGCTACTCGCAGCAGTATTCACAGTGAGTCACGAATTAGAGTTAAGTAATGCAAAATCGTTCCACTTGTAAAAAAGTCTTAAGTAACCGAGTATTAAACTGATTTTGGTGTTGTGGTCATTCGCATAACTTTTTGTTTAGTATGCTCTTTTTATAGGAAGACCGACAATAGTATACTGTGGCAAACGGTTCTCGCGACGGAAAATTCTGGTCACGCATACTTTAAGACTAACTCATTCAGAAGCGCTGCGAGCGAAATGAGAGTTTTATCACAGAAGTGACCTTTATCCCCAATAAGCTTGTGAGGGTCTCGTACACAAACGAACGTGAAATGATTCATTAGAGCCGTTCGGAATTTTTAAGGTCATCGTATATTGGGGTTAGAGCGAATGGAAAAAAGTTCCGTTCATTCAAAAAATTCGTGAGATAAGTGTACCACATCTCTCACAAGTTTCAAGGATTGCACTTGCATAGTTGAAAGATAATACAGCCACTCATTAACAAACATCGTTTGCGACAGTAAATAGCTAAGAATGTTATAATGTGCTTGTATAACATTTTTCAACCGTGTTCAAATCGACAGAATCGAGGAAAGAATGATTAAAACATCTCCGTGGCACTTTCAGTATCATAGTTGTGATTACAAATAATCACAAATATTGAATAACATCTCTTTTCTAGTTTTGATATTGCGTACAAGATTTAACGTCTGTAAAGAAATCATTTTTATTTTTCTTACGACAGTGGCAAAGTTCTCACTGACTCTGGGGTAAAGGCGACAGTCAGAATGCAAGTCTGATCGTTTAAGAACGAAAATTATTTTAATCAAATACCAAAGTAAAGTCGGTTTTAATGCTCGCAGGAGTTAAAACACTGCTTTACAGTTTTATGAGCAAGCATGAAGTTGCCATGTACCCTTTTCAAACATATTTTATAATTGTATTTTAACTGTTCATCATGGCATGAAAAATTTGTTCCAGTTAAAAAACTTGCCTGCATTGGACAATATACAAAGATGTTCTGCTCTGAAGTTGTACAATGACTCGTCCACCTTAACGCTAACAAGAGAAGTTTTGGCACTTGAGAAAGCAGTTTAACTTTGCGCATATTGTAGACTTACCCTCCCTGAGCTGAAGTTCTTGGTTCATGGCTTTGGTCTTCATTTCCATGTACTGGAGAAGATCTTCAGCATGCAAAGGCCCTTTGGTGTTCAAGAACCGTCAGGTTAGTGCATGAGTGGCGAACCCCAACACGGAGGATGGACTAAAATTCGACGCTGATCTAGAGTTTGCTTTAACTTCTACACTAATTGCCTTAAATATTAGTGGTTTCCAATCCTTATGATTGCATGCATCTTTTCAACTGTAAACGGTATTCAGTGTTACTCTAATTTCTGCTGATTTTGCCAACATAAGCCGATTTGTGGCACTAGCATAAAAATTTCTGCCTCGTAAAGCTAATGGCAGGCAAAAAAGTTCGCGCATCGCGCTAGTGAAAGCTCGGATGAAGAGAGGTCGCTGAAAACAGAAGGCTGACAATTTTTTCTGAATAAATATTATCTCATCAATCACTATCGCCATCATGTATGGAAAAATAATAATTATGCAATCCAATTCATTAAACATAAGTTCCCGAAATGTTTCCTCCGTAAAAATGAAACAACGAGTAAGTCAATACGCGGAAAGTCTTTGGAAGATTTTAGTTCACATCTCATCAGTTTTTATCGCCAGGGTTCATAAGCTGGAGCGATAATTCGGAAATTTTAAAATTCAAGGCAAAATAGCCCACGAAGTTGAGCTTTGAGAAAGACGATAGGGTTATTTCTCTACCCAGTTTGAAAAAGTGATAAACATCAGCATCTGCAGTTTTTTTCGTTTCGTTTACATATAAGTTTCTCTGGCATTTGAATGGTAATTTTTTATTTGCTAATCACTTGTGTTTAAAATAAACCACTACAGAATGTCTTTGCTGTGATTTTCTACAAGCGTCGCCATGGATTCCGTAAAACCAGAAGATTTGTATCTTTCTGATACAAACTTACGCAATCTCAGGAGCTGCTGGGTTGATTTTGTGTCACTGTCAGGCCAGTTTTTTTCGGCACGAGAAAACGCTGTCATCTTGAGAACTGAAATACGTCTGGCTGTCACATAAGCTTCATTCCTGAATTCAAAGTTTAAACTCAAACGAAGCAACAATAAACTTCAAATGATCTAACAATTAGTTTCTCAATCTAAAAGTAGAATGTGCGCCTTTTTATACTTACATGGAGAGCTTTCGAACTTACGTAGAAAAATATTTCTATTAAGTCTACACTGTAAACGTTTGCTTATTTTGCCAGCTGTCATAGCCCTCCAATGGTTGGGCAGAACTCATGTGTTCCATTACCGTGCGCTACAGGAATTATCGCGCTAAAATTCCTCCGCTAAGCTTTTTGCCGATCCTAGAGTGACCATTCTCTCCTTTGTGTCACGAAATAAATGCAGCATTAAACTCTTAAGTTTATGAAAGTCTCACTTGGTTATTTTGTCAAATAAAAAACAGCTTAGATGCAAAAATTTGCGTAGGATTCAACGATATAGGAATGCTAAATACTGAACACCGTTTTTTATTGCATTTACGTTCAATAAAAAAATTTTCCTACGCAAAATTAACACTAATTCTAATGACACGTTGACTACGTTTGCCTGTTGCTACGGTTAGTAAGGGTAAGTTATGAGTAGCTGAATTGAAAAAATGACTTTCCTGCTCGAATACGAATCTTTCCTCTTCATGGAGTACGAAAAATTTGATTGCACAAAAATAGTTCAACTTGTGCGCTAAAATCTATTTTGAATAAGGTAGCGAAATAATTGAAATGCTACACATTCATACTTTTTACACAAATCAGCAATATACCAAGTGGTACACAATGTACCCCTATTTATGTAGTCAACGTATTACTGTATGATTAAAGACCATTATTTTTCGACTCGAATACTTAATTTGTACCCAAGGGTTGTTCAATGGATTCTGTAGACAGACTGATTGTCGAGGACATTGTTACGCTTCTTGTTGAGACACTTCATTACTTTTCTTCGGGCGGATGTCAAGTGAAGTATTCATTGCGTTGCTGTGAAAGTTGTACTTTCAAATTTCCTGTTACGAAATTACAGAAATATTTCTATTTATTTCAGAGATTGAGAAAGATCATATTTATTTTGATGATGGAATTTCTTACGCTCCTAAGCGATAAAATCGTGCATTGTGGCATGACCTCCCACGCTTTATCTTGATGCGATATCGTGTTCTCACGCGAATTTGTGCTCACGCTAACACATAATTTGATGTTTATTGTGGAGTAATTAAATTTTATAGTTCATTTGCCCCAAAACCAGGAATGAGGGCTAAAAAAAGGTCCATGGCTCTGAGAATTTATAAATACCAAATCGGTTTACGATTAAATCTAATTATTATTCGCATTCTACCTGGTGCTTGATTTTATAAGTTTCAATCCCTTTTTTTAACTCTCATCTTAGCCTCAGTTGTATAATTTTACCGAAAATATTCATTGTTGAGGGAAATGGCGATGAGACATGCAAGTTCCTCTCAAACCAATATAACTTCTTAATGAAGTTCAGATTAGAAGAGCGTGGTGACAGATCCGTGTGCTAAAACGATCCCTCACGGCCCGAAAATCAATATTGGACGTCTGAATGCAATCTTTGTCGTTTTGAAACATCTAGTTCCCAACAGAAAAGCAAATCTCTACTGAAGGGTAAACTTTGTCACTAGGAAATTGAAAAAAGCCTCGAGATCCCATTTTGTTTTTTCGAAGTCGCACAAGTCCATCCCAGGAAAAAACAATCTCAACGTATTTCAAGACCTCCAAAGGCCTGCAGAGCGAGGATGTTATAAGATGGATGTACATTTCATGAGATTCTTGCCTGACTTGGAATTTGACTCTCCGACCACTCACACTTCCAGATGTCAATAGTACACCCTCGATATTTTCTTGAAAAAAAACATTTTTTGCGATTTTGTAATGAAATAGCTTTTTGATGGATCTGCAGATCGGTAGAGTATTTTTCTTTTAATGACGCACAATGTTCGTAAAAATCATTTTAGGGTACTCAAGAAATTTGCCAGTCGTCAGCTGTATATAAATGAGCGCCAGATTTTTCATCAACCTCTTCAAGGAACTGACGCGCTGTCGTCAAGCACATGACGTCTTCCTGCACTAACTACAAGATATGAACCGGCCTCTTCATCTGATTTCGAAGATGCAATACAGTAGTACCTGGGAAGTCGAACTCAATCCATTCTAGAAAAGGGGTCGACTTTCGACTTCCGAACGAATTTCCCGCTTAACAAATAAAGGAAACACAATTAATGAGTTCCAAGCCCCACTCGACAGGTACATCGTCGTATATTTGGAGCACCTTTTCACAGAGGAACGCCTCACTGATGCTATTACCGCGTAACTGTTTCTCATCTATAAAGATCAATAATAATTTCTCCATTTTCTCCAATACCTGAGGTTTTTTCTTCGTCAATGAGGTCACTCCTTGTGCAACATTCGCTCTTTTGAGCTCTTTTTTTTCAAAAACTTTGATATCGTCGACTTAGCCATGCCAAACTGCATGGCTAGATCCGAAAAAAGCACTGTACACTAAAATTTTGCAATGATTTCCTGCTTCAGTTCGATCGTTGTTGCAACATTCTTCTTTTTCATTCGTCCTCTATCACTAACACTCTTCTTAGAACCCATTTTTAGCGGTTTATAGAGCGAAAGTTAACCGAATACACAGAAGAATAAAGTAGCGCACAACGCTGCGTCATTTTAACTGGGACCAGAACAATGGGCGAGACGTGACTTACGACAGTCTACTTTGCGCGCTTTCCGCTTGGATCGGTTAGACTTCCGAACGCTTATTCGGCTTCCAGAGCAAAAATCACTCCGATTTTTGACGATTTCCGATTTGTTCGACTTTCAAGGCGTTCGACTTCAGAAGTACTACTGTAGTTCTAACCATCCTTCTGATGTTTATATTAATTACTCGACTGATGTCTTCAGAGAAGATTTTCTACTTCGATGAAAACCTATGAGGTTTTTGTCCAAAGCTTCAATGTCTGCTAAATGGTTTTCATTCTCTCGGTTTAAACAAAATTTTCGTTAGTAGTAATTGCACTCAAAGCTGATCCTCGCTATTTGATGAACACTAATCTAATCCCACATAATTTTTAAATAAGAAAAGTATCCAGAAATAATAATGAGATAAATAAATATAATCTACAAAAATTTGTGAACGACTTATCTGAGTAGTCAGTGTTTGTCAATTGTTTTGCAAGCTATAGGTTGTGTACATGTAAAGGACTACTTTGAGGAGAGTTGAAGATAACAATGTTTTCCCCATAAATTCTTCGTACGTACTTCGAAGTCTTTTCTGCTAAAGACGCACTTCTAGTTTCTGTTATGGAACTGAGGAAAACATTAAGCGTTTGAGAAACGCGTGACAGTCCTTAACAGCTATACATACATCTTCAACAGAGTCACACTCTGGGCACAAAAGGACTCTCCTTCGAACCTGACATGAAGGTGCGAAGAGATTATCTACATGGAATTGGTTGATAAGTCATAGGTTTCACTTGAATACTCTTTATGAATATTATAAAACATAAGAAAAACTCTTGAAGGTACACGTACTACTTCAAAATGACTAGAGTGAGGAGTTACATTGCACGTTTCAGCATGATCGCGAACAGCGGAGTGAGGTGGACGGGTCAATCGAACACCGGTACGAAAACTAACTCCACGGAAAACAAAAAACTGTTTCAAAATAAAGAATTGCACAATGTCATAGTTTCATATTAAACATTACACGTTTTTTCAGTGGCCAACTAACGTTTTCAATAATTTTTCAAGAACACTTAGAACAAACGAGTTGAGAGCACTAATTGCCCCGTAACGCAAATTGTACAATCAAACCGTAATCAGTAGTACTTTGTTTAATATAGATCATAGTTGTTAATACTTCTTGTCGGTACGATGAATTTTAACAGCAATGAAAAATTGTTTTGAAAGCAGGGTTTTGGCCGAGTTTTTATGAACAGTTTCTCAGACGTTCAGTCTGGCGATACAGGCACGTGTCACGGCTTACAAAAACGGCGGTGTGCGAGGCAACGAGGCAGATGTGTTTCGGCGTAGTCCGGAGTGAGGGTGTGCAGCAAGAGCGTCTGGATTGTTCAAGATTAAAAAATAATAATTTTGTGACAGAGGGAGGTTTTAATGCTTCATGTTCGATTGTATCAGTGTGTCGTCTACAGGCACGGGAACAGTTCAGACTCGGCGATATTCACCAATGTTGAAAAAATTTCAAGCCACCATGCACTAGTATACTGTTTTAATTACATCATCTATCAAAAACACTTGAATTTTTAAACCTAAAATTACGTGCAAGAGCTAAAATGTGTTTTTAAATGAGTATGGACGTGAAACTCACATGATCAAAAAGAGGTTAAAGTTATATTCAACTGTTTTGAAAATTTATTCTGAATACAAGTAACGCGTTCTCTCTTACTGAACGCTTCTCATATTCAACAGAACATTTTACAATTTGCTGATAAAAAATCACGAAAGGTTTTCATATGATTAAGTATGTGTTCTCGGAGCAAAGAATTATTTTGAGCGATTATTTACAGCATGTATACTTTTCCGTACAGTTCTTCGACCATAAGTAACGATCGATTATATTGAAAGTTAATTGTTTTTTAAAGATCTAATGCAAATATTTTAGGATGAGCGCATGTAATGTTCCTTGACACAATCGCTGCATCAATGCACATGTGTACAAGGAATCATAGGCCCTAAAGTAGCAAAAATCAGCAGAAGCAGAGTAACACAGAGAAACAAACCAGGTTGAAAGTTGTGTTTGCGCCAACACACAAATATGATAAAAACTTCATTCACATTAGCATACAGGATGCATGCGGCGTGCCTGGCCTGGAAGGAAAGAATGTGAGCTGCAGAGAACTCGATTACCTCCGCAGAGTGGCTTGCGGCGACAGTCCTCAGATCCGGGCCCAGCATTACAGAGTAAAGGAAACCCGTGTTACCAAACAGAGCGAGTGTTAATTGCATCAATTAAGGAACGCTGCTCAGCGAAGCGGCAGCAGAATAGGTGTCAAATGCTTCACAGAATAGAAATTAGTTCCAACGGTCTATTTACAGAGCGGCAAGCGAGATTTTCGATGTTGCACCCTTTTAAAAATACCACATTCGTGTGTTAATCGAAAAGGTAATTTCAGGGATCTCAAGAGCCAATTTCAAGAGGCAATCTCAAGAATTCCATTTTGAAAAATTTTGAATAAGATATTTTCAATACTTCAGCAAATTTGGAACACATTCGTAGGATCTTAGTTTCAATCAAGGGTACAACAAAAGTAAAAGCAGCCGAGATAAATGCTCCCGTTACATTTTTAGGATAATGTTCCAGTAGTGAATGACTAAATACTTCACAACGTCTGAACTCCTTGGATGCTGCGAATTCTACAAATTAATTGAATTTTTTGTATTTTATACTGATCAAATATGCGTTCACTGCTGGGATTTGCGGTGTTAAATATATAGTGATGCCATTTGAAGTACATTAATATTCATCGACGATTTACCACGAATGGTAAATCGTCGACGATAAATTCAAGAATCCGCTCTACAGTCACGATGGACTTTGATTAGCGCCTTTGATGGATGTTCCCGCTGGCGATTAATTGAATTGCTGCAATAAATCCTGATGGGATCGCGTTCATTTGATTTGGCCATCTGTAAATTTGATATGGTGTATTTCGAGAAATGTATCCCAACCTCAATAACTAAGGATCCAAGTTCATGAAGATAGATCACGCGAATAATAGTTGTGTTTCGACTGCATCTATGGATGAGACATAACAACATTTGAAATCAGGTCCTCTCAATATTGAGAACACCAATGTAAAGTCAAGAGAAAAATATTGAATTATTATAAATTGATAAGATATAAGTAAGATAAATTATTACAACCAATAGATCTTATGACGGATTCATCAACAGCATGCGGTGATTTTAGAGCTGCGAGAAAGGCTTGCAGAAACATTATAATCGAGTTATTTCTTTACGATATGGATCATTAAAGCATTCTGAGCAATAGGAAATAACTTCAAAGGCTAGATCAACCAAATTTTATGAAGTTTAGTAACTTACATTTATTATTCAGTGGGTGCAAAACACCACTGTAGAAAATCTATGCACACGATTTCGAGCACACATTCCTGATAAGTTTAGGACCTGTTGAAAAACTGATTGTTGTAGAATATATTTAGTTAGAAAATTCCATTTGAAGACACAACTGCTTGGCAGTTGATCAGAAATCAAAAGCAGGTGACACAAGTATCTAAAGTAGTGAATGAAAACTCCTGATGGCTCCCAACATAATTGGTACGACTTAGATTTGCACCCTGAACGCTTTCCACGCAATACAGTGACGGAGGTAGTGGCAAGGTGTGAGATGTCTCCTCACAAAGTGCAGAGGAAGTTCAGGTTGTGTAGGGACGTCGAACTGTAGCTGATTATTCTAACAGCTTACTGATGGCAACCATTAAGACTAAAAGTCCTCGTTTGCCTTGTGATGGGTAGTTCTTGCAACAGAATAACGCAGCGATTTACTATGGTCACCTGACCAAGACTTACATTAAAGAGAATGATGTTTTTGATTTTTTCGGCATATCATCCAGCGTATTCTCCAGATTTAAATCTAAGAAGTACGTTTGTGAATGGATAACGAGGAATGTCTGCCAGACAACAATTTGAGACAGCCAATGATCGTGATCCCATCTTCACAGCTAGGACTAATCTATCTCTAACTGTATTAGAGAACCTCGTTTAAGTACGCCACAAGGATTTGATGAGCTTATCAACAAGAATACGACACGGTTCGTTTTAAATCGTTTTTTTGTTAATTTCAACTTGGCTGAAAGAGTTTCTTACGTTTTGATTCATTAGGCTTGTATTTTTCATCAGCTGATAAATAGCACACTAATTTAAAATGTAAATTTTTAATTGAATTGATTAAGAAGAAATTGTTTGTCTTCTTCATTTTTCAATGAGTAAACTTTAAAAACTTTCAAAGCCCATCCGTACAAATTACATTTTTTCTGTTTTTCAAATGGTCATTAACTTATGTTCAGGAAAGTAGATTCACTAATGTTCCAGTTGGACAGAAATTAGGGGAGTTTGAAACGACGTATTGTGTACAAGAGAAAGCTTCACTCAACTGTTCTCCAACACACTGATTTTTTGTGAGCTGTCTGAGCTCGCCTATAGGAGGATTTCCTATACGTAATCCTTGATGTCTAGCTTTTCACTTTTTCACTAATTTTGCCTCCTTATTCAACGCAAGAAAAGACCCGGATATTCACCATAGTTTATAGACTATTGGCCCATCCTCGCTTGCATGTTTCCTGACGTCTTTCTTTAGATTTAGTTCATAAACAATTATTGACGGTACTAAAAGCACATCTACGAACGCGATGAGCCGTCACAACCTACGCACGTAATAATTTAATTCCTTTGTTAAAGCTCCTTGCAATTTTAAAAACGGTCACAAGCGACTCATATCTCAAGGTAACTTTTTCACTTATTTGTAACGAGTTAATGAAAGAAAATGTGTTCGTGGGCTTCTACGTGAGATTGCAGTTCCTGCCCTTGGACATGGGATTTTAGAAGGAATAGAATGCGGTTGCATCGGTTGAAATACAATACAACACAGTCATGTAATTCAGATACTCACGAGTGTTGGGAGAGTTATCGAATGGATAAGAGGCGACCAAGGCGCCCCCGTGCACGTTGGCAGATATCACAAACTGGATTCTTGCGATCCAGAGCTTGACTGCCTCCGTCTCCGGCTGGCTGTTTTTGCTGTTCGTCTTGAAGTAGTCGGGGAAGTTGCGGTTCAGGTCAAATCCTTGTGAGTTGTACCTGGCAACACAAGGTAATCTCGTACGTAGGGAGTACATTTAACCGAAAAAAATCACTCATCACAACGCAGTTAGTTCATTCAATTACACTATTTCCCCTAATTTCAAATCCACTTTGACGTCATGAAACTTAGACCACATTATAATTCAGTCACAATAGTCACCTACATGACTAGGTCTAAGCATGACTAGTTCTGGAGACATGAAATAATTTTAGCTTGCAATCGTCAGTTATTGCTGCTCGTTCGTAATGAAATAAAAAAAAAATGACATATTTTAAATGCCAGTTTTGCTAACCGTTGCAACAGTACAGTATTTACTTACCGTTGCAACGTTCTCATTGTACAATTTTTATACACGCTACAATATTTCAATTTAATGATGGGCTCATTCAGTCTCTAAAAATCGAACAACAATTGCAACGAAATCTGACAAACATTCAAATTTTCTTGGTTTTTAAAGGAGAAATGAGTTACTCTATAAATATATTAATGACAAGAAAACAGACAGCTCGGCGCCAAGTACGACAGAAAATCAACTGAGTTAAAATTAAAATAAAGTGCTAGTTCATTACAGAAACAGTTCAAAATGAAGCGCTATGTCGACTTGTACGTTATAGAAGTTTGTGCAAATGCTACTTTGCTTGTTTTCTGTCTTTTATATCGAACGGGCAACCTCAGGGCTACTATTCGACAAGAGACGGAACATTATAATTTATAATTCATTGAATGAAATTTATTAATTTATATAATCTATTTATTCATCGAATGAAATTAATTAATTTATAAAATCCATTTATTCATTGAATGAAATTTATTAATTTATAAAATCTATTTATTCATTGAATGAAATTTATTAATTTATAAAATCTATTTATTCATTGAATGAAATTTATTAATTTATAAAATCTATTTATTCATTGAATGAAATTTATTAATTTATAAAGTATTTGATTCATTGAATGAAATTTATTAATTTATAAAATCTATTTATTCATTGAATGAAATTTATTAATTTATAAAATCTATTTATTCATTGAATGAAATTTAATTATTTATAAAAGCTATTTATTCATTGAATGAAATTCGTATTGGCTAAATTACAGCTGTGTTTATCGAGATCCGACTAACGTGGTAACGTGAGAAATAGTTTAAGCACCCCACCGCCTGAAGAAAATCCCATTACAACAATACTGCCATACTTATCATCACGGCAAAATTATTAGACATTCAGTACTGAAATGAAGCTCATCCGAGGATTTGGCTCAGGTGACTTCGAGAGCATGAAAAGAGAGGGCTTACGTAGGGCTGCCATTATTGCGTTGGTAGGCCTGCAGGCTCAACCTAGGATGATCAGGTCTCTGAGGTCTGATCCAGTAATGCAGAGTTCCGCACCTTCTACGATTCGTCGGATTTATGTTTGTTATTTGTTTTTTCCCTTTCTGGAAAGCCTATCCCTGACTCCGAAAGTTTCTGACCTCAATTTCAGATGCTAAAACCTCAGAGCAGCTAAACGCAGTCTTTAACTGTTCGTTCTCAGTTACAGTCTGTCCTTCACATCTCCCGATGGGTGCCCATATCAAGACCAAGTCTCTCACGTACACAAATAAGCGCCCACACTCACGCCATATTAAGACCAAGTCTCTCACGTACACAAATAAGCTCTCACACTCACACCATATGTTCCTCAAATACACCGACGGGTGGCCACATTACTAGTCTCACCTGCCCTGGCCGCCTTGGCACGTTCCCTCCTTGGCCACCGAGAAGCCATCAGGGTTCATGGAAGGAAGGATGTGCACACGGGTGTTGTCGAGTAGCCATCGCACGTAGGCGTCTTGAGCGTACTGGGTCACCAGGTGCTGTGGGAATACACTCATTAGCATCTCAAAAAAAAAAAAACTGCATCGTGTGCTGCGGCTATGGACAACTATGAGATTGTAAGTTTACGTCGTAATATTCGGGTTTATCTCCAGCACATAATTAAAAAAGGGGTACTGATAACGAGATTGAGATTTTGAGTGTTAGTGAGACATAAGATTGTTCTGACACCTGTTAAATTACAGCATTTTCTTATGGCCTGTAACACTCCACTGGAATTAAATTTTGGGATAAAATATTTTCAGTAGTTTACCTGCTCCTGTACCGTCAAAATTTCAATAAGTTTATGCAACAGCCAGCAAATAAACGAAATTTCAGTGCTCAAATACAAAGGGATGTGGGTAGAAATTTTTATGGGCTTATCATTACATATGATTTAGATAAGAAGTGGAAATCTGGAGTGAGTGAAATGAAACACACGTAAATCTCCGGGCTGTTTTTAATTTACTGTCTAGTGGAAGCTAACACATGCACGAGCTTCTGAGAACGAACCTCGTGTTCAACCACGCAAGATTTTGCCCAAACCACGATGGCGGTGACACCCTTGTTTCCAGATCGTAGTCATCGTCTATTTCGAAGTACATAAGTTCATGACTGGAGCGATGAAGCTCCAAATGTTCACTAGGCAGATGTTCACTCTGTTCGTTTCGCTAATACTTAGTAAGCAGACGAGGCTCAAATTTTACGGGGATGCAGCGCACATAAAGTTTTTCGATCCGAAATTCATTGGACGACGCGATATTTATTCCAACTTGCAGCACAACTTCTCGCACTTTCAAACGAAAGAGAGAAAAATAGTCGATTTCTAAAAAGTTAATTGAAATGTGATACAACACATTGGATTTTGAAAATTTTTCAATATTAATGTCCTTAATTAATTGTCAAACCAAAAGACATCAAACACTCCTCTGAAACAGGCTGAAATTCCGTCCTAAGTGATTTCCAAGTAGTGAGAAAACGTCAGCCAAGTGTAATTAATGGAAAAAACACAGCACAGCACGCACATCCATCTAAAATAAATAAACAAAACATTCTCGCAAAAACGAATTTCAGAGTTTGTTCATCATACGGTGAGTGAGATCTATGAATCCTAAGCATAGAATGCGCTTAGCGAATGTAATCGTCATGCCTTTAGTTTTATTCGGAAAAAAAGAAAGAATGAAACACATCATCCTGTTACATCAAAAATGACGACTTAATTGCTTAGTGTAGTCGAAAGAGATAAGGAAGAAAAACAATTTCAGAAAAATTAAGTCAGTCCTTTAAACAGCAAAAAACGTTATAGGTTTTTTGCTCATTCAGTTTCTCTATTTGTAATAACATACATAAATGGGTACATGAGATGAGATAGAGACAAGATGATTGATTGGTATCGCTTTAGAATAACAAATGGCTACAAAGTTTCTACACATAGGTTATAAATGAACCTAGTTGTGGTTTCATAATCGATTGTGCCTTACAGGCTAAATGTGAGGTCTTCGCTGTAGGGATGACAAGAAATGAACAATATTTGCCAGAACAAGTATAGGCATTTCAACGTCACTGAGTTTGAAATGCTGGCCTCACAGTAGCGGTGAGCAGGTTTAAGGCAAACTGTTGGTCGTTAAGTTTGAATTTACAATGAAATATTGCAGTACGTCATCCTCTACAACAGAGATGAGAAATAGCGTGACACGTTTGCCTTGGATTATTTTACAGTATGAGCTTATTTGCTGGGGAAGCCTATTCCATAAAAGAGCTCCAGAAACTGAGATAGCTTTCTGCCCCAGGTCAGATGAACGGTAACTAACTAAGATGTCATGCCTCCGATTTTGGTTTTTGCTCGGAATATTAGATGGAAGAAA
>JACJUY010003293.1:0-25893 GCA_014220935.1 Platorchestia sp. MABIK | reverse complement strand
TAGGACTAAAGTCTGGTTTTAGTTGACTCAACTAGTTGACTTTACGATACAGCCTTTATTATAAGGGTCACATGATTTTCAAAGAAAGTGCTAAGGTTATGCCTTGCCGCAATTTCTTCGCTTTACATTTCCAATAATATTTTATGCTACTTTTTTATTAAAATAAAATATAGAGTGAAACGTGATAAATGCGTAGTTTTCGAGCTTCAAGATATCTAGCGAAGATATTTGACGCGTGTTATGAAATATTTTCTCAAGAAAATAGATGATAGAAAACATCGTTTTCAGTTTTAAAATCCCAAGATACAATAGCATCGCTCTTCGGCGGAGAAAACGTTTCATTTTTAGCAAAATTATTCATGGTTTTTCTAAACAGTATTTTAATATTGAATTCGTTGCCAGCTGAGAAGGATGCTAAATTGACGGGTGAGCTTGTCTGAGGTTGCTTTTGATTCATCATGTTATGAACGAGTTTGCCCGTCGATCTTTGAAAAAAAAATATTAAGTGAAGAGTTACCCCGTCCATGTTGGGCAAGAGGCAAATGTTGACTAACACTCTAGCCTTTAACACTTTCGTAAGAGAAAATTTATTAAATTAGGGAGAAATATAAATCTTGTAATCGATACCAACATGAGGTGGCGCATTCAATTCGGAATATCTTTTCTAATTTGAGGCGTAATTGGGGTATAATAATAATATTGAAGTACGCGAGCAAATAGCTCTTAGCCAACACTACAGTAAATCAGCAAAAACTCGGAGCTATTTAAGTATTGTTTTCGCGAGAAAATTGAATTGAGAATATAAAATTTTTTTCTGTTCAATAGATTATTTTAGGCGCTCGTTCATGCTCTCGAGTATTTTCGTCTTCAAACCTTGAACGACACCAGCAGCAGAGCAACGTGAACTCAGTTCACTAAACAACAGCATTCGTTCCAAGAATTCTTGTGCACCAAAAATGCGTATTCCGCTCCTTCTCTAGAGGGTAAAAAAAGAGTATCAGAAGCAATTTAATTTTCAAGCGGAAACTTCTTGAAATCGTTAATGCGATTAAAACAAGGCAAAATTGAGTTGGAAAACAGGAATCTAAGGTTTGAGATTTCCGGGGCCAGCCTCGCTTCTGAGTTAGAAAGGAAAGTTGCTTAAATGCTCTTAATTGGAGCAGCTCAGAGAGACTGAGAACCACGCGTAAAATACCACATATCGTCATTTGGTTCAGAAAATGTAGAGTCCTGCAGTAGTCCGATCATACAGCCTGTGTGTTTCTCAAGCTTGTTATTCTGGGGAACTCATAACGAACATCATTTGCATGTAATTCATAATTATATTTGCTCGAAATGTTTTCTCCAGGGCTATTAGAAGTAATTAGACACAAGACGTTTGCGTCATTACGTCACCTGAGAACGAAGCTAAGATGCAAGTTCTAAATTTGATTCTGCGAAAATAGAAGTCCAAAAAATTGTTACCATTTGCTGCAATGACTATTGCTCTGTTATGAAATAAGTTTGAGAAACGTTTATGCAAACAAAACACCGTTCAAACATATTTCTTAAAAAATATTATCATTACGAGAAAAGGGTTTAATGACAAAGCTGACTCAAATGAACCAAGACTTAGCATTTGAGTGTGTAATTTAAAACTGGAATTTGTTTATTTTCGGCGTCACTCGTTAATTTAAGAATTCTTCAAAATCTGATTCGAACAGCCATCCACTTCATTCCGCGAAGAAGCATGCTGATAACTGAGTCTCAAGGAAAGTTACTGTGCTCTAGTTTTTCAACCGCGGCACGAAGTCTCAAATTAACCATCTTAGTATCTAACACAATTCCAAGAATGTCGTAACCGATTATTTTTTCAGTCAATATATTTATAGTTAATGATGCTTCAATGGTTTATGAAGGCTCGGTGTGCCGATTGAGCAACCGATTTGAATATTGCTGAGTTCATTCGTAGCTGCGACTGAAGGATTTCACCGTGAGAACTGTTGCTGGGCAAGTATATTTATTATTTCGAATATTTGGTTCTCAGACAGCCCGAGTGCAGTCAAAGCGGTAACATTCCTTTATTACCGCTTCTCTTTCGATTTAGTCTGTACAAAGTGTGAATCAACTGTTCTTTGATTTTCCTTTGCAGCTCATTAACTTTCCTAAGCGATTAATTACAAATTTTACTTCTTTTGTTTGATACCGTGATATAATTCCTCCAATTTGTGAGGAATTCAATGACTATTTATCTATAAATTTTTCTATTTTACATTTAGAAATAAAAAATTGACTAGTAGGTTTTTAAGCACAGTAAAATGTACTACTAGGTTTCTTAAGCCTACAGTACCATAATAAATGATCTTCTTTATACATACATCACGAGTGATCTGTGAGTCTTAACTCACGATCCTAAGTGACCGCTCAATGGGCCAGAGTTGTAATCCAGCGGAGATGTTGAAAGCCATGTTTCAAAATAAAATTCCTGGCTTTTCTACGCAACAAGAGAGATAATGGTAAATTCCTATCTGACTGCAAGATCATTCCTTTCGCAGCAGGACTACCTTTTTTTTTGAGAAGAGAGAAAGGGAAAATCATTAAACGCAGCAAAGTTAAAATCACCAGAAATATGATTAACTTTTGAATAAATACACCTTGACCTAGGAGACACTTTTATACGCATTCTTAATTTTCTTGCATAATATACTTTTCCCAACCGTTCTTAAGAAAGTTGGTTTCTCAACAAAACCGAGTTTCAGTTGGTCGTACAACCAAAAAAGTGTGCTTCTTGATTAACAGACAAACAAGACCCTCGTAAATTATCAATGAAACCCACAAAAAACATACTAATTGAAGGGTATGGGATTATGCTGTAGGCTTGAAGCAACACTAATTAATACTTAATTAGAAAAAATGTCTAAGGTTTGTTCAGTCGCATGCGAAGCAACGCTATAGCGGGACCTATGTTTCTGACAAAATACTTCGAGCCCCATTCATGTATCGCATCATTGGTCGCATAGAAATCTTGGATGCACCGCAGACTCTGACACCGTGATCCGTTGTGTTAGCTGAGAAGCCATGTTTCCACTTCGATACGACTAAACTCATCTAAATTGACAATATCAAGCGTGAACTTCGAGCAACCAAAATACTACTCGCATACTCGCATGAGCTGGAGGTTAAGTGACAACCTAGACATATTTAAAATTACATTATAAAGGCGGAAATTTTTGAATTGATTTTGCCTTATTCCGAATTTTATAACTTCTTACATTATCCTCTAGTATTTCATTGGCAGAAGACAAAACTTCTTCCGATATTTTTAAAGTTTCATCGTTCTGATACTGTAAAGAACTTTTTATTTCGAACTGGATTATGGGCTCTTTACTGTACTATTGGGTAAAACGCACGTTTTGTACTGTCTCGCATGTTATAAGTATCGTTAGTGATTTCGTTTTTAACAGTAGCAGCTTCGATACCACTTAAGACTCATTGTAATAAAAATATCAAAAATTCGAGATATTCCAGATCTTAAGCGAGAAAATGTGAAGGTGGTGTTTTAAGCAAATATGTGTAACCTCGTCATCTCACCTAACTCCAATTTCAAATTCGTCTCAACAGCAAGCTGGTGAGAGCCAAGCAAATGGGCCAGCCTACCACGTACGAGTGGCTGAGAACAAAATGGATGAAATTTTGCCACCAATTATTGTAAACAGTGATACAAGAACACGCGCTGTGAATAGATTTTTCTTAGCGCACCAGTATTGTTCGTCAAGCCCATACTGTCATTTTAGCCTATTTCTATTAGAAACATAGAAATACATGCACGTAGTTACCGAAAACACCCAAGCAGTAGCATAGGCGGCAACAAATATAACATCGAAACCGCGGCAGAGCTTTCCACCAGACATCGATGGTAACGAAGTTTCTCTGGTCTTCCTCGCCGGCCTCCTGCTTAGGCATTCATCAAAGTCAGCACCGGTGCACCGCTGTCGCATCGAGGCATCGTTCCCGAGTTCTATGCCAATACACCGTTTGACTTCGCGAGAAGAAGCATGTCTTAAAGCTTCGGGAAATAGTCGCACTTCCACTAGGAGCGAGTAATAATTCTGGATAATTAACTTTTACCACATAGAGTGATATCAGTTAAATGGTATCTTTTTGGAACTTGGATACCTTAATTGCATTACAGATGACTTCAGTTTGTGAATAGAAAGTTCTATTGCACTGTACTTGAATGGGTAAATTTGATATCATGTAGGAAATCGTTCTTATGCTTAAAGATTGGCAAGGTGCGAGGACTATATTGAATTTTCAGCTTCATTCTCCTTAACAGTTGAAAGAATCCGAAGGCAAATAACTTGACATGTCTTGACGTTATCAATTGACGATGCTTATTAATTGCGGCTAAAACTAGTAATTGTATATGGAATACCCATAATTTCCCACGACTCACTTCCTGGAGTGCATTTACATTTTTGATACAAGCGTTAGCAAATCACGCTGAATGGAAAATGTGGCAATCATTTGAGATTAAATGCTATCTATTTTACATTAGACGTTAAACTTTGACCACGGGAATTGTATGGTATAAGGATGATAAACAAAAAGCAGAAGCAGGAACAGTGTACTAGTTTTTGGAGTTAGTGAAACGAGGAAGCGTTGTTAGCAAATTTCGTTTCTGTTTTGCAGGAAAAACATTACTGAATATTTAAAATTTTCAATTCATGTATCACCAAAATATACTCAGTTGAACAGCAGAAGGGAGTGGGAAACAACCAAGTTTGATCATGTGTTTTTAGAATTACGCATGTAACGAAAGCCGTTAAAAGAATTCTGTCTCCATGAAAGTTTATTAGAAAAATAAAGCTTTCAAGTGTTACGTAACTCATATTCGGTATCTGAAGAATACTAAAATTAGGTCAGTGACAGACAGGTTTATAAGAACTGATGTTTTGTGAACATACATAACAGGATAAAATCAATATGTGAAAGAGCAAGCGTTAGCTCAGTATGAGGACTGGAATAGAGTTAGAATAATTGTTTGTGTTTATGAATCAAGGTATTTTATGAAGTACACTGATTATCGAATGAACAAGATGCAATGATTTGAAAATTTTGGGCACAAATTTGATTGGTAATATTTTAATGTATGGTTTTTAGCATGGCAGATGCGAGCCAAATAAAAAACAACCGCCAGCATGAGAGCAGACCACTGCCAACCACCAGCTCAGCAGTCACACAAGATTCCCAGGCTCCGGGGCCAGACAGAGTACGAAATTTTGAGCATGCTTGGCCGCGCCACGCAGCCCCAGCGCCGACGTGGCGCAGCGGCGCGCGACATAGGTTGGCCCTGAAATGCTCTAGCGCCGATTTAAAATTCAATTGTAGTAAACCATTTTAAAAATAGCAAACATTAAATGGATCGTGACTTCATTTAGGTTTGGTGAAGTATTTATGAAAATTGAGTTTGTGACTTTTGTCAGTCAGCAGCCTTAGGAAGATTCCCTCCTTGTACACCGGTGGCTCACATCGCGACCAACGTGTTGAGGTTTTTTAAATGAAAAAATTAGCAAGATGAAAATGTGAACACTCAATGTAAAAGAATTTTTTCCTAAAATGTGCTTAATGGGTAGTACAACCAGGACTAAGATTCTGAAACTGCAGAAGATTCGTAAAGTGGTATTGATACGGTTACTATAGAGCTACAGAATCTATAGGACACTGAGATGGTAACAACAGGACACTGTAAGTAGGACGAAGTTACTGTTCATCTAGAAATTCTAGTTGCTCAGT
Organism: Platorchestia sp. MABIK; assembly: GCA_014220935.1. Lineage (NCBI taxonomy): Eukaryota > Metazoa > Arthropoda > Malacostraca > Amphipoda > Talitridae > Platorchestia > Platorchestia sp. MABIK. Next base: position 20,118 of record JACJUY010003293.1, on the reverse strand, counting down.
GCTAGAAATATACATATATCCGAGTTCAGGTGTTTCCATTCATGTCCGGCACAACAATGATTCTGGTTTGCAGGGCAAAAATACGATTTTAGGTCTTCTGGCGAAAGAAATTAGTGATTAACGAGTTTCTAAGTAGTCGAATTTCCAAGCAAAACTTATCTCAATGATTTAGGAATTGCTCGCTAGCATGGCGCCAAAAGATTGTGCAGCAGCAGTGATTTCCTACACGGCAATTGACTCATTTTAGAATGAATTTAGCTCATATTTAGAATTTTTAGACCGATTTACATTTTTTGAATTGTAGTCCTCTAACTGTAATATGGAATGAAATATACGAGCAAAATCTGCTTGGGTTTGGAGCGCAAGTGGCACACATGTTCAACGGAAAAAAATTTCCGTTTGAGGCCAGGACTTACCGTATGTTGAGTTCTGTAGAACCATCTTAGCAATCCAGGACTCCTCAAATGCTGAGTTATGTAACATTTTCTTAGCAATTCAGGGCCCATCCAGTGTAAAGTTCGGTAGAATCATCTTATCAATCCCAAGACTGGCGGAAATAGTCATATAAAGTTTAGCTCTGATAATAATTTTCAACACTTTTAAGCGTTAAAGGCATGAAGCGTTTAGACTTAGTCTGTTGTTCAGATTAATTCGATGTCACGAAAACATTTAGAGCTATCTACGAGTAATGCAAACCCTTCTAACTGGAGCGCCCATTATGTCATTTGATTCATTGCCCCCAACAAACCTTGTTCCATTGATTGCACAGAAGCCGCTCAAAACCTAATAAACCATAGGCTAATTAGCTTTACTGCTTGGGAAATATCATTAAACTTTGGTGTGTTTTACAGTGGATAACTCGTTGTCTCGAATTCGTAAACTCTTCACAAATTATATATGCTAGATAAAAACGTTGTGAAGCAACCTAATTCGAAATGTATACTTTTAGTTTTGATTTTCTATTTTTAACACGTTTCCTGCGTTTCCGCGGCTTTAAAGTTTTTTTTGGGTTAGATTGTAAGTTACAGAATAGGGAAATTGATTTTCCAGCTTGTATATATTTTAATTTTTCCTAATGATTAGAATAAATGCAATTGTACGATGACATTTGACCTCGAATGATTTCAATTATTTTAAAACATTTCGGAAAACAGATCAAATGTCGTGCATTTATACCAGCACTTAAATGGGCAACTTAACCGCTGGTACACATGCGGCCCAATACGCAGTGAACGAGTTAACTCGTTCCCTGCGTTTCCGCGGTTGTTTTACGGTTGGTTTGGTTAGGTTGTAAGTTGTAGAATAGGTAAATCGACTTTACTTCTCGAATACGTTTTTATTCTTCCTAAACAACATGAAAAATGCAATAGTACGATGACTTTTCCCCTCGTATGATAACAGTTATTTTTTTAAAAAGTCGCAAAACTGCTTAAATTATCATTCCTTTATACCGGCACGTGACTGAGCAATTTACCTGTTGGTACACATATGGCCCAATACGCAGGGAACGTGTTAAAAGAATTCCCACTCATAGAAGCCTAAATTTTTCCCGCTTCAATTGTTTGGAATGCTCATTTTTTGTTCTTTTTTGCTGCTATCGGGCTTCCAAGTTTTAAATTAGTGCTTGAAAAGTTCAATGACACGAAATTAAATAACTGATGCTCATTTGTGCTTCTTCAAAAGCAGATTCAATGCTAAACCATGGTCTCCATACTCAAAAACATTGCATGTGCAGTCGACTGAAGTTTATAAACGAATCAGTCAATGTTTAGTACCTGAAACCTTTCGATATACAATATGCTCACCTTAAAATGAGTAAACTATTCTAAAGTCATAAGTGAAAAACAGGAGTACCTTGAGCATCATGGATCAAAATTTTAAAAATTCCTCATGTTATTCTGAAAGTCGTTTGTTTGAGCCGCTGGTACCTTTACTTGTCATTGCAAGCATTCACGTTATCGTAGTTTGGACATGTAATCGTAATCTCGTTGCAAAAACTCTATTTTACATATATTTTTTGTTTTCCACTCTCGCTAACATAAACCTTGAAACCGAGCAATTTTTAGATTGGACTAGGAAAGAGGGGCAAAAATCGCAATTTACCAGCTAGGAACTTGAAGATTTAAGGAGTGTTTATCACACAGCGTAACGCACATGCTGCACAACGACTGGGCAAAATTTTCGAATGTACATATTATTCGTCATCTACTACATGTAGTGGGTTTCAAAATGCTTGCTTTCTTTCAGAACAATAATTTCTTAACAAAGATTAACGAATAAGAACTTTTTTCTTTAATTCAGATCAACTTACACCACATTTCGCTTAACTGTATAGTTCTCATAAAATCTAATGGGATGATTGTTGGTTTTTCTTCTGGAAATTTTTTTTCTCCGAGTGTTGTTCAATGTATTGCAATCTATGCTATCAAAACAAGACAATTTTTACGCTTTATTATGCTTTCTTAGAAAATTTTTCATTTCCAATAAATATTAATCTAATACAAAACACAGCAAATGCGTTTGCTCATTTTTTTTCTAGTCTTGTACTCATTTTCTTCAACAGAAAGATTAAAAGTTTTCGAGAAAAAATTGATCGTTGTGTTTCACTCCTCTATGATAGATCCGAGTCCCTTGGAGATTTTACGTATTAAACGGTCTGCTGGCCAACATACACGAGACTCTGAAAGATTTTAATACGCAATGGTCGAACTAAAGATGTAAAGTTAAACACAAGATCTTTCAACTATACGGATTCATATACTGTGCAACAAAAACATGAATGGTACATCACAAAAGTGTTTTCCCATTTCACAAAAATGATTTCAAAATAATGATTTTTTTTTATGTCAAAGACTATCGTGTATAAAAATCCTTTACCATTCCAGGCGTTTATAAGGTAGGACAATAATCCGTTTGATCCGGGATAAAAAACACAGTCGGTTAAAAATAAGCCATCGTTGCAGAAGGTGGCCTACTACAAATCAAGTCTAAGTAAGGTAAAAAATTTCTGGAAACTTCCCGGAAGAATCCCATTTAATTTTATTCAAATAAAACTTCATGCAAAAAAATTTCATCAAAATTAAATGTAATAAATTCTTCGGAAGGTTGAATTATTCGTGAATTCAAGGAATAAGACTATCCCTAATTTCTCAAGGTTGTGTGTACCAGGGAAGATCAGTTTTCCAGTTTTCACTTATGTCGTAGCATGCTGAGAAAATTAGAATGAGCTAATGAACACTCCATATGAGGTAAAAATAGATATTGAAACCTCCGGTACGAAAGTAGGTGACAGAACCTTCCGTAGGAATAACATCGTAAGTTGTAGATCTTGTAAAACTCCCCTGATAGTGAAAAAGGATGTTGAAAGTCGTTTATAATTTACCAATGAAGCTAACATAAACGGACTAGCAGCTAACATTAAGACGACGGACATGATGACGACGGAATGAAGCTAACATTAAGACGACGGACATGAGTTTTGGAAGACTGTCTTATGATCTAATGAAAAAAGAATTGAACTGATCTGATTCGATGCTGGCCGTCATGTCTGGGTGCCAAAGGGACAGCCTATAAACCAAAAACGAGTGCCATTTCATGCAATGTGGCGGTAGGATGACGGATTAATGTTGCTTTTTTTCGTGTGGGACGGGAGCGTTCTATTTCATTAGAGGAAAGAGGGATGGTGCTATGTATCGTCATATTTTGGAAAAAGTGATGCTTCTGCAAGTCAATCAAATAGATGTTTCAGTAAGTCAATGACTGTAATCACATGTTAAAGAATGATAAAAAACTCAAAATAAATGTTCCTCAGAGGCGAAGTCAATCATCGACACTCAACTCGATTGAAAATCTTTGTAAAATTCTGTAAAATCGGATCGAGGGAAGATGTCCGGAAAAACTTAAAGAGTTCAATAAAATGTGCACTGATAAATGAGCGAATACATCATCAGAAGCTAGAGAGAGCCTAATTTCATCGTATGGAAATCGTCCCGGACCAGTAATAAGGATAAAAATTTTGCAATCAAACATAAAATTGTTTGACAGAATAGTTTTATACGTAGCATACATGTTTTTGTCGTATTCGAATCCGTACACTTGAAAATACAATGTTTCATTTTATACCTACACCTTAAATTTAACCATAAATAAGTTTAATCTGTCAGAGTTTTGTGCATGTTGGTTTACTAACAGTTGAATAAACCAAAGTCTCTCACACGCAAATACTTTTGTTCCCGCCTTCCTCCCACCGTAATTCCACAGCACATTCGCAAAGAGATTATAATTTTACCATGACAGATTTTCTTGAGAGAACATTTATTTCCACGACATCTCAATGAAGAGGGTCTTGATTCCACTGAGGACCAGACTAACGATACTGGAAATTGTTATTGATACTGGAAATAGCATCCAAAATGTTCTCCTGAGATGCATGATCGTATTAATATTTTATTGCTTAAGTTAAAGCGATTTCAACAAGAAATAGTAAATTTCCCTTCTGACTAAACAAACAAACTGACATGGGCATCTAAGGATACTTTATTTTTAATTAAGCCTGATACATATCATCTCTTATGTTGGTTTTTCAAATGCCTTACAACTGACACTAGGACACCATAACGGTTTCCCCCGTAAAGCCGGTACCCATTTCGGACCATTGGGTTGAGTGGGGTATTGTGCTTGAGTTGAGCTTGCGGTATTGTGCAACGGGGAAATCGCCACTCAGTACCCACCACTACTCAACAGAAATACATGTCATGAAATATGAGTACGACTCACCTCAATGAGATGCAGCAACATCTCCCTGCCCACTGCCTCATTGCCGTGCATGTTGCCCACGTACTTGACGTTGGGCTGGCCGACAATCGGGCGGTATGGCGACGAAGACAGCACCAGCACCCACAGGTCTCGACCTGCACGCATCGACATGAGCCAGTTAAGGACTGATTCAGTGTCCTGTCTTATAAGGACATGTAAAACGGAAATTAGAGCTATGAAAAGTAAAGTAACAGATCACATTTTTAGGATTCTTGTCCGTTAAAAAGAGAGAAAAAGGAATGATTGAACCAGTTCTGTTGAAGCGTGGGCTTCACGTGTGAATATTTTACTGGCTATTTCAAATGATTTTGCATGCTATTGAACGACCGGACTAGATGCGCGAGGTACGAAGCAAGAGGGGGGGGAACGATTTGAATGATAAGCGATATGCGATGTGAATGAGCAGTAAATGAAGCATGATCACCGTAAAGGCCGTCGGAGATGATCATACTAAAGTGAGTGAGGATTAACATGAGGTCAGTGGAAGATGATCAGCGTGAGGCCGTGGTGGTGAAGGATTCAAGCGTCTTGCGGCCGTCTTATCACACTGGTTGTAGGGTTAAATGGACGATTTGTATTCTAACAAGTTTTCCGAAACAGAGAGGAGGAATAAAGCCGCTAAATTTAATTTCAGTTCTGAAATTTTGAAAAAAAGTAAACTCTGCAAACTCTACTGAAGTAAAGAACCGCACTACAAATATACGAATTTATTCAACGCACACAAGAAAAAAAATTACCGACCACTTTTCAGTTTATAAAATACCCCATGCTCGAAGCGTACCTATAGGACGAAAGCGCTAAGAGTCCATTATTCCGCCGCCACGCAGCAACCACAAACAATTTTAGGTGCGCTGCAAGGACTGTTAAGAGAAAGGACTGCACAGCTGACTTCCTGGCGTGGCAACCGAAAACAGCGCAATTTTTCGTAGTAAAGTCATCATTTATTTTAAATTTGGCTAATTATCTCCTAAATGTTGCTCAGAAGGGTATTTAAAACGAAGGTTGAAGCCATAATTGCAAAATGTCGCTGTTCACGAACAGTATTATAGAAGTTCTTCTCACACGTTTTCACCAATATTTTGACAATGAAATTTTGAATTTCAGACCCAGATGTTCATTGGCACATTATTTTATTCATTCTCAGTTCATTTGAATCTAATGATGTCTAGTTTTCCGGAGTTACAACATTCGAAAGACTAAGTTTATAAATAGCTGTCGATAGAAATGTTACCGGATTCATCCAAAAAGAAAGATGAGAGTAATTCCCCATAGTAAAAAATTTGGGATATTCGTCGTGAAACGGTATGGAAAACTGAAAATGTACTAGAAATGGACAACTGTAACAATAGACCAGGCCAAGGTATAAACAAAACAACGCAGTAAAAACAAGCATATACTGAGAAAAAAAATTTTGCTGCCTCACTGAAAAATTGGCCACGGAGTAATTTGAGACTTCAGTGAGTCGACTTTTAGGAAAAATCTCACAAGCTTCCCGTAGAAAATACAGAAAAGGCAATAGATGACAGCCGTTCATGAGAATATAAGGCTCAACGCATGTCGGCACATCCTTATTTTTAAGGAAGAAGGTATACCGCCCAATTCTGTCTTCACTGATGAAAAGAAGTTCGACGTATACAGTAACATCTCAACCAAGAGAATGATAGTTTGGTGCACTGATGGGTCAATAGAAGAGGCAGAAGAGTGAATCGACGTCAAGCTTCACAGCCAATGATGGTCTCAGCTGCAATCACTGCAACTAGAAGGTTTCCTCTCATTTTACTCCTTCGGGGATAAAAATTGAAAACTAGCGTTACATTTCCGACATATTAGAAACAGAACTACTCCCGTGGGCCCGTATACGTTCTGATGGCAGACCATAGACCCTTCAACAAGACTCGGCTTTATCACACGGCTCCAAAATGATCCAAAGTTGGGTTCAGGGACACATTCCAGCAGAGGTGAAGGACTCTCGCTGAGTACGGATCTAAGCCCGCTTGATTTTTCGGTGCGGTCCATTTCAGATAGGCTTGCAGATCTCATGCATCGCTCGATGAAACTGCGTCCATGATCGGTCTTTGATCTCCCAAGATAAGCTCCATGTCGCTCGTGAAACCTTGCAAATACAACTCAAAAACGTTATCAGAATATCGGAAGACATATCGAGTAAATATTTTTTAGTTTGGTTACGACATCTTCTATTTCAAATTTCAGGAGATAAAATTCATTTAAATTGTTTTGTTAGTGAAAATGTAATAAAACTTGTGTTGTCATAATACTGAGGTGCTCTTTGCAGTTTTTGAAAAGTTGAGGTAGCAACTATATATTTAGCCCACAATATCAATCTTGACATTGTTCCCTAAATTCTGAAATTTTCTATGTAAATTTTAGGTATTCTTTCTAATCACGTAGATATAATTGTGTTCGCCTTTCTTCAACGGCTAGTGAATAGTTATCATAAATTGTAGCACGGATAATTTATTATCTAGCATTCTTGAGTCCAGCGCCAAGTTAAGCCATCAAATTTCTCCTGAGCCATTGGTGAGTGCTTTGTTTTAATTCTGGGATTTTCAATCAATTCTCGTGATCGTCTTTATTTCGATCACCATTTCCGCAGCCCTAGTGAACAATTCTGTTGAGCAATTGAGCGATTTTGATAAGCTAGTTTTTTTACATAAGTGATTTCTGCATGTGTTGGTTTTCAAATGATGTTAATCTCTTCTGATGAGTCGCAGTTCATTGCAATTCTTTAAGTTTCTGGCCAAAGGAATATTAATTTTTGATCTTCCCGACTATGTACATAAAACTGCTGGTGCCAGAGAAACCCAAATGGGGAGTGAGCTCTTAAATTTCAAAAAATTAATTTTCCAAACAGAATACCAAGATCAAGACAAATTATCTGTGAATTTCCATACTTGGTAGAACATCATTCGTTGTTCATTTTTATATTTCAGGAAATTAATTCCATCAAAGTGGCTCCTCAACCATACATAACACATTGACTAAAATTTACAAAATTTATTAAAATCACACTATCATCGTTGGGATAGTGTTTTACACAACTGGTATCTGGTAAACGTCTGATCAGTGATAGCAACTAATTTTAGAATCACAGTGGAAGTACAAAAATTAAGTCAATGTCAAATGTGAAAAAAAAGCATTCTATTTATCTCACACTTGGTCAGCAAAATTTATTTCACATCAATAATCAAAAAAATTGATTTTCACAAAACAACTGCTGGCCTATCACATGTCAAAGTGAAATTTCAAGCCAAGAGAAAATTCTTGTGAATTTGAATTGAAAAATAGGCGAACGCAATTCTTAGGTGCAAGCGACAAGCTGACATATATATACAGTTCCATTTTTCGAAGCTCTTATAGTTCAATGAATTTGACACCTTTCATTTGAAATGGTATCCTCACTACTATTTACATCAATGTCATAAATTTCAATTTAATAACTGAATTATCGTTCATTGCTGGTTGATAGGTTTCTTGTCCATGTTATGGAACCCCTTCATTTACGTACTCCCCTTTCAGTTCATCATCAAATTCATATTTTCTGATTCGTGCTCATATTAATTGACAAAATAAATTTTGACAATACCCAAAAATACACATTTCATTCTGAGAAGGCTGAATAGTTTACGAATAATTTATGAATATTTATGAAAAGATAAAATCTTACTATGATATTTAAGTTGGATACCGAACGAAATGCGCAGACGTGAAAATAACAACGGTAAGCAAGTATAATAATAATTACGTTGTGGCTAACTCATTGACTGTGGCTGGCCTTCGTCAACAAAATCGATGATCCAAAAAATAATTACTATTGATGGATGAACTTACGGTCGGAGTCATCGGCGATGTTGCCCATGTGTGGGATAAATTCGATCTTAGTTGCGGGAAGATTGGAACTATAATAAGTGCCACGTCTGTGCATTCAGAGGTTCTTCAATTTTTGGACAACAGGCGAGATGTTAAGCCACACTGCACGCAAAAAATATTTGACTACATACATACTTTGATGGTACGACTCACACTGTTGGGTGGACTGAGACACACTCGAACTGATGAGTGGTTAGACATTATTTTATCCCGAGAACCATTTGTGAGGTTCTTAGCAAAGATTTATTCATTTTCAGGCCAAAACCATCTCAACCGATGGAAAAAACCCGGTAATTAAGTTCATCGAGGGCCTTTTCAAACTCGAACGCCCTGATTCGTCTGACTGCCTGACTTACGTTAGTGTTAGACGTATGCCACAGAAAAAATATCTATTATGGAAAATGTACTTCTTAGTTATTGGAGTAACGATAAAAAAATTATAACAGAGAATCAGAAACGAGTGAAACGCATGCACTCAGTGTTAAAAGTCGTTGCAGATATTTGTGCAGATTTGCGTAGTTAGATTTACGCTGCAACGTTTACATCAGAGATGGTCGCCGCAGCATTCTAGCCCTCGGCCGAGGATGTGCCTAACTGCGATGCCTCACGCAAAAATTCTGCGCTGCTGCAATAAAGTAGACATTTTTGCACAGCCGTAACGTAGTGCCGGGTCTGCCAGCCACGGGAAACGACGGCGGCGATTATTAATAGGGTACTCGTTTGCTGACGTAATCTATTGTATCTGAAGTCCTTTTATATGGCAGTACCATCGACTACATTTCTACTGCGTCATCAAATATTTAATTCACATTCAAAGGGAAATGTAGAACATGAAGCATTCAATTTGAATTAGAGTGAACCCGTACCTTTATCCCGAGGAAGGATTGCGAGTGGTCATTTTTGATCAACGCTGTTTTGACTGGCATGAATTTAACCGCACAGAAATTTACGATGAGGAAGTGATTTTCTTAAGCTCTTCTTTTTTTCTGATGATTTCTGCTTATGCACTACAGATTACACGAGATGATGATGTACTTATTCATCAGTAGTATTTATCTATATGATGAACAGATTTAGCATGCGCCTCTGGGTTACGGTGGAGCTGCTATGATCCTCAATTATAATTTAGGTAAAGCAAAGTGAGTGGCCCATAAATTTTGATGAAACTGCGGGAATTCCTTCTCTACATTGCGGTAAACGTCTCCAGATATTGCTGTACAAACACAACTTGGAAGTGAAAATATCATTCGTGTTGCTTCCATTAAACAATTAATTTCTTTAAAAATATACTAATCTTTTTCACATTAACCATGCACTACATATAGCTACGCTCACCGTGGTTACTCAACTGGTCACCTTGTTCAAACCTCAGTGTTTTGCTGCACATCATTAAATCAAAATGCTCATGAATCAGTTTGAATTGCATTAATATTGACTATTGAAATGGTATACGATCACAAAAATTAATGAAAGTAAACCACGGGACACTTCATCATAGTCCTTTACCTTAACACATTTAGACAGGATGTTTTTTATTCCAATCAAGCCCGATTCATATCATCTGGTACATTGGTTTTTCAAATACCTTACAACTAACACCAGGGCGCAATAACGGTTACCCCCGGCTTAGCCGGTACCCATTTTTTTGACACTTGGGTAGAGTGTAGAATTGAGGCAAAGTTCTCCCTTTTCCCAACGGAGAGAATTACCGAGCGGCACTGCCGGGATACGAACTGCCGACACCTGCCTGTGAAGGGCACGCGCTCTTAACAATTCGGCGACGGTAAAACATTCTCAGGCATGTAGAAATTTTTGCATCTCATTTTATTCATTGGATAATTTTAAGAAGAAGAAATATTTTAAGACAATTCTTTACGTCGAAAAAAAAATAATATAGTTATTGTTGAGAGACCTCAGAAGAAAGCTACGAATCAGAACAATCCTCGTATTTGTTCATGTTAGGAAAAAAACAACTATATGTAGTCGATGACGGTATTATTTCCCAGCATCGGGCGGTCTTCAAAATCATCCAAGGTAAGCGGAGCGAGGACATGGCACTTCGATGGTCCTGTCTCTGAGTTGTAACGTCTTCCCCCAACACATCTCGCCCCAACGAGACGCCGGACGAGGGGGAGGACAGACCATCTCTCAAACTCTGAGCGGCGTCTTCCTTGTTCCTCAGATCCACGTTTGTTGCTCTCTCTCTATCTCTCAAAGTTTTAGTTTCGAATTTTCATCTAGAATCAATCGTAAATATCGATATGAGTGAAAAAATACTGTCTCTAATGAAAATTACAGTAAAAGTTTATAGACAAGCGCTTCTAGCTTTATGGAAATACCAAGCACAGAGTGCACTAAATATTTCCCTAGAAACAGTAAAATAGCAATGCAATAACGGCACGGATATTTAAATCTGAGCACGAGTTCAGACCGTAATCACTTGAATTGAAGATGACCGATACTACGAAGAAAATCACATAATATCGTAGTCAATTATCGTTTCTATTTCTGCGAAAGGAATGTTTACCTCAGTTTGGGATCTACAGCCAGCTCTTCTCAGCCCCTCATGATTGAAGCAGCTTGATTTCAGCGATTAGGAACTGAAGCACTCACACATCCAGTCCCTCATTTATACACCCACATACCCATCCACACATGCCCAACCACCTACACCCAACCATAACCACCACCACCTACCCACCCTCACCCACACCCAACCACTCCTGCACACCCACACACACTCACACCTCGACCCACATGCGCAGGCGCATACACATGCCTGTGTGTACGATCTTTTCGTGCTGACAAATGCTGAAATATTTTTAAAAGATTTTATCGAACATTTTCATAAATATTCTGAGTGCTGTTCAAAACTGAAATTTTGTCGGTGTGCGAGTAAAAAGACATGATTTGTCACAACTATTCACTGAACTGAATATCTATTCCATCTCAGATTGGTTTCGGAAGAAGAATACGAGCGATGTGTTAAACATTGGAATTAAAATTTTGAAAACCCATTTACACGAAAATGACTCGTGAGACACCACTACTCCCAACAAGATATTGTTCACAAGCTTTATTAGTAATTTCTTTCAAGGCATCATCTTCTGGTAAAGTTGCCAGCAAAATCGAAGGATTCACAGTCGTCCTTCGCTATTTCAACGCTCCCCTCTCGTTTCTTCACTGTAACGTGGCTTTCTATCATCTACAGGCATTTTTGTGCTCTAAATTTCCTGCCATGCAGTGGGGTACTGTAATACATAGAATCAGTCAATTTCCAGCATTCTTGTCACTTTCGTAATAAAATCAACGTTTCGAGCCTAAAAAACAGTACCAAAGAAATAGTTAACAAAAAATGAAAACAAATGATAAAGCATCGACACAGAAAACGAAGTTCTGTGCATTTCCCCCTGATATCTGCGGAGAATTGAATTTGATTTATTATTGCGAGTACTTTACTTCTTGCATGGGGTTTTCTCAAGAATACTATACAGAAGTAGTTCCTCGAACGTGGTAAAGAGCACTCCAATAGAGAGCGAGAGAGTGAGGGACGTTCATTAAGGTTAAAAAAAAGTGTAAATTATACAAAATAGCCTCGCTACTTCTTAGATTTTTGCCTATTGGGGGGTGATTCTGGATCCTGTCGACAGACTCAGGATCAGGACCCTATGTCTGGATCCGGAACGTCACGTAGCATTGACAGATTGAAAGAGGTCTCGTAGCCTAGACAGGAGGGTTGCATAACCTAGACCTAGGAATTGCTCTGCCTTGCCATAGGAGTTAAGTAGTCATGCTAGAAGTATCCTCGGGCAATAAGAACATGCAGATTGGACGGAGGTTACATTACTGAGGCTATAAACAAACGCTCAACAGAGAAATTCACCGCTTGTTGCTAAAATACATAACGAGGTCTCTCCCTAGCAGAGTCCTTCAACTTTTAAAACATGCAATGGCAATTTGGTGAAAATGAATGTGTTTTATTAGTAAGTAGATGGAACCACTTTAGTAGTTTAGCATCCTTATAAATAATTTTAATGTCATTGTGAGTTTTCAAGACTTCCTTTCAGTTATCCACCAAAGAAATTAAAATGAAAGTACGTAACAAACTCGAACTTCGATTGGAACGATTGTTAAGCCACTAAATACTTTGTGTGCCTTGGTTAATCGTATCAACACACAGATGATTTTGAAAACGTTACATTTACGAATATAATATCCATCATTTTCTCTAGATGGAATCACCACCCAAAGAGCGGCCGCGATAAGGCAGTGAGGCACGGCTTAGGCCAGTGGCGGTACGGACAGCAGCGAGGCCTTCGATCGGCCGCTGCAAGTTTCTTGGCGCCGCACCGCCTAAGTGAGCAATCTGTGACAAACATTCTATTCTTATGCAGCTCATGCCTCTGCCGGAAGTGTTTGGGGGAGACTTGCACGCTTCCTTGTTGATGTTCCCAGACTGGATGACTCGTAAGGGAATAACATCAGAAGGCATGGTATGGTAAAACACTGTCGAGCGCGTAAATTAGTAATGTTCCAATATTCTACAAGTTGATTCATATTTGCTTAGCAGCTGTCAGAATACAAGAATTAAACATCAACAATTGCTTAATAATTAAAGTAGTGGAGGGTCGTAGGAAAATTGCACACCTCTTATAAAATTAAAAAAAATCCTGTTTTTTTAAACTTTTGAGAACTTTGAATTGCATCAACAGGAGCTCAAATCTTTGAGCTGGCATTGCACAGTATGAACTGTTGTTAGCGGAATGAAGCAATACGGTACCGGGGCGCCAGGAGCCGTGCAGAATAGAGCTGTGCAGAGGAGAGCTGTGCAGGGTAGGACAAATTAGCGACTGTGTCTGTAGAATATTACAGCTCAGGTGGAGGCTAGCTGTTATATCTGATGTTCGGGACAGCGCAGTGTTCATACATTTTTGGTTACCAAGCCCGCATCAATTTAATTTGCAACAAGAAGTTAAAAAATTCTGAAACCGAGATTTGGGTACATTCGTTTGTCTAAAATTTTTTTTAATTCAAACTAACTAAATCATACATGTCATTTACCATACATTGTCTTCCAATCCTCATACCTTGATGCAACGAGCAATAAAGGTACATATGTAACACAACCCGTGTAAGTTTAGAGGTATGCGTAAAAATTCAAATTCTCATTTCACAAAATGGAATGTTTCTCTCTGAAATTGTAACAATTGTTTAAATGTCAATAATTCAGAAGATTATTCACTGTGTATTTTAAATTAAACGATCGTCGTTGCATAACAAGCATAAAATTTGGAATATGTGACACTGCAACAGAATTAGTGTTCAGCAACTGTTTTTTTTGAGATACCTTGTGAAACAGATGACGTAAACGTTTAGATTCTGAACATGGTAAAGCGATCTATGAATGCACGAATAAAAGCTTTTAAATCTGCACCAAAAATTTTGTAATTAAAACAGTTGCATAAGGGTTGGGGGCCGCCTATTTGAGCGGCGTAAGGAAGTAATACTATTTATGGTAAGAGCCAACAGACGACTTGTGTTCGCACCACTCTGCTATACCAATCTACCCAACGTAGTTCTCGGAGAATCCGCAGCATTTCCATCACTTTTCTAATTGTCCAATTAACTGCCTTCGGATTAATTACCATATGGACCGAACATCCAGGTTACATACTCGAAGAATACACGTATTTCTTGTCGTTTACTTAATTTGTTTATTATTTAATAATTATTTTACACGGCCGATTTGAGCTATCATATTGAAATAGTTGTTCTAAGGTTATGCGAACTAGCTAAACATTAAAATAGATTCGAATGAATTGAACATGGGTTTTGCTTGCTTCGAGATAAACCTCGCGTGATTGACATCAAACTCGTTCTATTTCAATTCAATAATGGAAATTTATTATTTACCCTTTACTCATTTCAACTCGAAGATAAAATAGTTAAAATCTGATGCACTACTGTAGAAAACAGAAATTCCACGCCTAAAAAATGGCAACAAATCCAACTTTGGCTTGAAAACACAACCCTTACGCCTTACAGCAATGGTGTTCTTTCATGTAGGCAAGAGAGCCAGTTTCGTACACTACGTTTACTACGAGGGCCTTACACAAGAAAATAAAACAAAATTTTCCCACATTTTATAATTACAGAACACTTACCACGCTAGCCGCATTTTTACCGTACGACGAAAAGAAATTTGGCAATTCTATTTTTACATGAAATTGCATGTACAAGAAAATGTTCAACATCAAGAACTTAGTAGAAATTGATCGATTTCCTGGACGGAGGGCCGGCATCAGCTGCTGCCAGGAGCCCCGCGCGGCTTGCAAGCCCCAAAGACTGCGGGTGCCTTACGGGCAAGTTTCAGCTCTCATGCGGACTACTAAGTTTTAAGCATTAAAAAAAAAGCTGAACTGGGTGACCCTTCATGAATTATCGCATCCTATTACTTTAACCTTGTAGTTTTAATTTCCACGAATTGGCGAGGGTTCTTTGAACTATAATTCTAACTCTAAGCAAATACAGCGGTTAAGACCAAAGATCTTACTTTTCTGGTCTACAGGTTCTCGGTTGTTATGAGGGCTGCAACTAAATCTACCCATCCTTATTTGGTGAATGCAGTTTTAATATTCATCTGATTAAAAAAGTTTTCACGTGGTTAGTGTAGGTAAATTCTATTGAAATCGAAAAATTTCGATTTTCTGAATTTATCGAGGGAATTCATTTCCGTAGGTCAAAAACGTCGTTGCTTGGAAGTCAGTCGCAAGGACCTTGGCTTGAAGGAGCAGCTTCATTCTGGGTTCTAACCTGATTTGCCAGAACTGTTCTTACTTTGGTTCTCGCATTCCCTGTGTGCTAGCGCTAACATAGAAATGCCGAGTCGCTTTGAATTTTAATCTTCATTACGCGACGCGCCGACAAATGACTGCTGAATAAGAGATGCGCTTTTTTGCTCAAAGAAAAAAAACTTGGTTGATGAAGAGTTGTGCTGCCGGTTTCCGGAGCTTAATACATGGTGATAACATTTTTTTTTAGTCACGCTAACCTAGTAACGTTTTTCCAACACTATACGAGAGTGGTCTGAATATTTTAGATGTACTTTTTACCTACTGACAATCTGTTCGTCTCACAGAGCGTGAAGAATAAAAAACACTCACTGAAAAAATTACATAAATTCAGAAAGCGCAATTGCACAAGATGAAAAAAATCTTCGTTAATATCGATTCTTTGTTAAATCCACTGATCAAGTAGCTCACGCAGAGTCGTGCACATTTTTGTGGCACATGGTCGACTTTATTTTCCCCCAAAAAATGTTTATATTAAAAATATGACCATCCAGGTGAGTTTTAAGTATAGTTTTTGCCGGCATTTCTATGCTTGCTGTCGTTTTAAAAAGCGCCGCCGCCAATGGGCCAAGCCTTGTACGATTAGCTCAACATTTACGAAGCTGCTTGTACCCGAGAGAGCGCCGTAGCAGGGCCACAATGCCCGCATTTTTACAGCAGGCATCGGAATAACGTCTCAATACGACTAACCGCACGGGAACAACACTATTGCGAGTGTTCGTACGGCAAAACCCTTGAGAGCTGGTGACAATTTTTGAGATGGCGTGAAAACCTGTAGCGAAAAATTAGACGGTGAGAATGTAAGTTATTTTGACAAATTCGATATTAGTTTAAAAGCAACTATGTCGTCCGATCAAATGATTACTGTTAATCAATTTATAAAAGCTGTACTATATTATTATCATCTAGCGCCGCAACTGCTTTCACTTTAATCAGTAGTCAAGCAATAGCTAAAAAAAAACTCTGCTGCTGCGTGAGGAACGTAATTGGAGAACGTTTGAATTACCGCCAATAAATCCTAAAAAGCTTTCCGGCTTGACTGCTCGTACGATAGATTCAATGTAGTCGCAACATAAATTATGGTACCATCGAGAAACGGAGCTAAAGTAACACCACAAAGCAAAAGACAGTTGACAGCGTTTATGAAGTTGAAATGCAGTTCTGAAGCGTAGTCAGCACACGAACCTCAACATTTTTAACAGGAGCGGAAGCTTTTATTCGTGATACTCTGTTCGATCGCTTCATCAATACACTCACATGTATTGCTACTCATAATCAATGATGCTCTGAAGCATAGTTGTACCTTACATTCAATCCTACACCAATGCTACTTATACAAGTTAAATTATACTTGATTATGAGTTATTTTAAGCCTCCCTAATCATAATGCAGGCACTCCTAAGAGAGGAAGAATGAAGGAACCATTTAGCATGGAGTTTGGGGCACAAAATGTCCCCTCACTTGTTCCTCCAATCTTCCGCGTGAAGAGCTTATTCCCACAGTGGTTCTTTCAGAGGGTGCTTCGAGCGATAAGTGGTTAGTGATTTACACTCAAATTACAACAATTAAAAACACAACAAAAACAAAAAATGAAGCTTAAAACTAAACTTAAGACCTACTGTTGCTTCCTCTGGCCCTCCGATCAGTCATGGACCTGATGAGGGTCACGATACTCTCTTGAGCTAGGGATGTTGTTCCACTCCTCGATGACGGCATCATGAAGCTCATGGAGAGTGGCAGGAGCAGGATCGCGCGACCGCACCCGCCTTTCCAGCTGATCCCAAAGGTGTTCGATGGGATTCAAGCCAGGACTCCTTTCCGGCCACTCCATAACGGTGATACCAGCAGCGTGCAGGTAGACCCGAACAATCAACGCTATATGGATGCGGGCGTTGTCAGGCATAAACTAAAAGCCAGGTCCTATAAAATTAGCATAGGGGGATCACATGTGGATCCAGGATCTCCGCTATGTAGCGTTGGGCAGTCAGGGATCCCTGGCCACGGCCACCTCCAGTCCGGGAAACGCATACAAGTTCGATCTTCCCGTCGACGGAAATGCCTCCCTAGAACATAGAGGATCCGCCCCCGTAGCCGACGGTTTCTACGGTGCCGGCTTCTGTGTGCCGCTCCCCTTGTCTCCTGTACACCCTCCGCCGCCTCTCGTTGGTGTAACGGCACACCCTCGTCTTGTCAGAAAAGAGGACATTCCTCCATTGGGCCAACGTCCAATTCTCATGACGAGTGCGAAATCCTCTTCTGGCAATCCGGTGCTGTGCATTCAATTGGGAGCCGGTAGCAGATCTACGGGGCAACAAATTCCTCTCTCGTAGTCTTCTTTTGATTGTGGAGACGCTTACCGACGTTCTGCGAGCTGCTCGAAGCTGCTGCTGGAGCTCAACAATGTTGGAAAAACGATTCCGCAAAGAAGTCGTTTCAATGTACCGGTCGTCTGTACCGGAAGTACAGCGTCGTCTCCCGGATCCATGCCTCCTGATGTAGCCGACAGTTCCTCGATCGCTGGAATACTCGTCGCACTCGAAAACGGCTGATATGCAGACGCCGAGCAACTTCAGCTTGTCGTAGTCCAGATTGCATTAGTGCCATCACTTGAGCTGCTTCTTCTGGTGTGGAATCCATTTTCCAAGGTTTTTTTCTTGTTTTAGTTGTTCAGGTGTAACCTCAGTGACGTCTGGATAGCGAATGACCCTCAATTGACTTTTACCCCCTCTTTTATACCCGTCCATGGGGGCGTAATTAGTGACCCGCCAAACGAGTATTTCGAGATTTTACGACTTAAAAAACTTAAATTTTTTGGCGATGATTGTTTTTATGGAAACAACAATAGCTCATTTTAAAGGTCATTAATTGCGCTTTTAAATTATCTTAACCTTGTTAGGGTACAATAAATTATGTATGAGCTACATTCGCTCAAAACAAAATTTTCGAGATGTGCGATTTTTTTGACGCCGAGTAAATATTTTGCCACACCCTTTCCTTGCCCAACTTCAAAAGTATTTAGTAAGAAAAATGTTCAAAATAGGTCAATATTGTGATAGCGTTCGACTACCATTGCTCTCTTAAGCTAAATGTTACAGAAGCCCAATGATGATAGAGAACGTCTTCATTCAATATTTTCACCCTCTCAAGAAGAAACACTATTGTCTGATGAATGAAATGTCCGAAACAATAATAATTATCTGTTACATTTTGAAATTGTGAATACACACAATTCTTTATGAACGCCCCCGACTTCGGGGAAACAAATTCAAATGAAACAAACATTTGCGACTTCATGTAATAAATATTGATTGATGCAGCCATTGATGAGACATAGTTCACTTATAGTCCACTTCATTTAGCCTGCTTTCAGTTCAATGAGTTTTGAAATTATTATTGAAAATACATAACAATAACAAAGAAGACAGAGATTATTTCTCCCAACGGTTTTTTATTGCGCAGTATATCCCTAGTTCAAATTCTCAACTCTCGTAAGATGAGTCTTCGTTAACAAAATGAACATTAGGCAAGCGAACAGCTTACAAATAATGCTATCCTTTATTTAATGAATGGAAAAATTTGAAAGTTTTATTACAAAAAATAAATAACAGTGAAAAAATAACAGCAAACAATGAAAATAAGAAAACGTAAAATTAGCATTTTAGCGAGCCACCGATGGGCAACAAGCAGCGGGGTAGAACGAAAGTGATTATTTAAAATATATTTGTTCTTGAAAATGGTTGAGAATTCTGAAATGCATAATATTGAGCTGAACATAGTTTCAGCCAAGCTATTTATGTGGCTAGGATTAATCACCGTTCAGCGTCGTCTCAGCAAATAAAACGTTTTACGCGGTCATCTTTATGTCACATTTTAATTGAAGTTTCTGAAAGTTTCAACCAACGTCTTCAAACGTTGGTTTACATTAGTTCATGCATTTAATGTTAAATAAATTCAGGAAAAAAATATTTTGATGAATCAACACCTCATTCAGTACACTGATAGCTTTAGCTTCCCATTGAGGATGAAAAAGTATCGTTAAAATTGTAGCCATACTTCAAATTAAACCTAATTTAAAAACAAATAGTTGGACCCTTGCCAATTTACAAAGAGGAAGCGAGGACATACATCTGCTCCCATAGTCCTTACTTGTTGAAAAACTACGTTTAAAAGTTTAGCTACCTGAAAAAAATTTACCAAAAATTTTACAGTAAGTTGCATGCGAAATTTGCTCAGCAGTTCCTACGTGATCACAAAGTTCAGATCTTGTGGATTATTCCGACAAGAACACACAATGAAAGTACCCGTGTCAAAATTGACGTTGAAGATCACTCATAGGTTTATAGGCGCATAAGTTGAAATTAAAATATAAAACAAAAACAAAATCCAACTGCAGGAAAAAAACGTGAAACGTAGCTTGATATGCAAACAAGGAACAAAAACAAAACTAGTAAGGTGTATTCTTTCTCATAGCTCTTTTCAGCTTCATTCTACTTTCCCATCTTATTCTGTTTCTGATTTCTTCATCTTGGCAAGTTTTCTTTAACGTATTAACCAGGCTCCTAAT
>JACJUY010003292.1:94656-138903 GCA_014220935.1 Platorchestia sp. MABIK | reverse complement strand
TCTATCGTAACCCAGCCTTTTCTGTCGTAACCTAGCCTTTTCCATCGTAACCCAGCCTTTTTTGTCGTAACCCAGCCTTTTTTGTCGTAACCCAGCCTTTTATGTCGTAACCCAGCCTTTTATGTCGTAACCCAGCCTTTTCTGTCGAAACCCAGCCTTTTCTGTCGTAACCCAGCCTTTTCTGTCGTAACCCAGCCTTTTCTATCGTAACCCAGCCTTTTCTATCGTAATTAGCCTTTTCTATCGTAATCCAGTCTTTTCTATCGTAATCCAGTCTTTTCTATCGTAATCCAGTCTTTTCTATTGTATTCCATGCCAACCTAACCCATCGTAAGCCATCATAGTCCATAATACGTATCATAGACTAACGTAACTTATCCTGACGTCCCAGTAAATTATTTTACACTCTGACCTCAACGTGCGCTACCGGTGGCCACGGAGATTTTCATAATGCTGCTGATCGACTAGTGGTCACCAACTCAATTTTCATAAATAATTAAAGCTAAATGAAGGCATGATCCAGTTCATCTTTACTTTTTTAAAATTGGTAACGACAAATGAAAGTGTGAGTTTAACCAATTGCAGCAAAAGTGTTCAAGGCAATTGATCCGTTCACGACAGTCGACCTAAGAACTGACGCTGCCAGCTTTCCCCCTACGACAATTTGAAATCTTTAAACATTTGGTCTCAGATAAGGACTTGAAAATTGCATGCTTCTGGCTAGAAGATTCGAAGAAACAATGAAGGAAAATCTTCGGCGTAATGCATTTGTGTATAATTATCGTATAAATGGACTTTCTCAAAAACCGAGCGAAAATTTTTTCCCATGATGTCATTCATAGCCTAGTTTCTGTTGATGTAATCATTAAAAGCGCGACTCGCAGGAATACGTACAAATATTTCTATAAAGATTTAACCCATGAGGAAAGTATACTCGTGGCACAGATCAAGCACTTTTAGTTATACCAGACAATAGTTTCAATGGTCATAGACAAAAAATAAATCATGTTGGTTAATACACGACGGCTTTTATCGTTATGGAGTGTTTTTACATTGGGCGTAACGAAGCAAACAGTATGAAAAACTGAAATCAAACATTTCAAAAAAGTTATCATCTGAATAAAATAGCTAGAAGACTAAGCACAAAATGCTGCATTTTATCTAATTGAATATTGAAGCACACCACTTGGAGGCATCAACCACCGAATATAAATTTGCACTTCAATGCGTGAATGAGGCCACCATTGTACTTATAAACGACACCAATGAATTAACCTAATGAAACTCCTAATCTCTACCTGTACATGCGTATACAGTACATACAACAGCCTTAGGCATGCAATACCAAAGCAAATAATTAGTAGTCATCTCTCAAAAAAATTCGGTCAATATCGGGTTTAATGCGCTCACGGAAAATAAAAATTCTGTTCCCAAGAATCACTAGAACAGCATATTTAAAAACGATTTTCACAAATGACATTCTGCTCGCTGATGCGTTATTTGCAAGTTATTCAACTTTGAAGTTATGGGCACGGCGCTCCTGAAATTGGTTTCCCGCGCAAAAGGAGAGGGTGTTCCAACAATGACGCAAGTGCTTGGAGCGGAAGAAAATTATTGTTTTTCAAATATTTAACGTAAATAATTATTTGCCGACCCCGCGAAGACACTTTTACGATATTTTAGTTAAGAACACAATAACAATTAGCGGGACTTCAATAGTGAGTCACTTGATTCCAGTTTCAAAATGGCGGCGACCGTAGCGAAACCGGTTTCGCTAATAATTAACGTAAAATACAGCGCATACGAGAAATAGTACATTACCTTATTTAAAAAGGCTTTACATGAATGACATTCTGCTTGCTGATTTGTTATTTTCTAGTTATTTAACTTTGAAGTTATAGGAACTGCGCTCATGAAAGGGATTTCCCGCTCTAAAGGAGAGGTTGTTCCAACAATGCCGGAGCGGGGGAAAAGTTTTGTTTATGCAATTTATGGCGTAATTTAATATTTGCTAATCCCGCGGAGCCTGCAGAGCCTGAGCCCACTTATAGAATGTTTTAGTTAATAACACAATAAAGGTTATCACCCAAAACTATTAGCGGGACTGGAATTGTGAAGACTTAAATCGATATGCACTCGACATGTTTCAAAATGGCGGCGACCTTAGAGCATTAGCGAAACCGTAGGAGTGGATACCGTAGATTTAATATCAGAATATTTTTAAAGCGTAATACTTCTGGGTGGTAACCGTTATTGTGTTATTAACTAAAACATCGTAGAAGTGGGTTCAGGCTCCGCGGGATCGGTAAATAATCAATTACTAAATACCCAAACGTACTCTCAACAGCTCCCGCTCAACCGTAAACTCACTGGAACTGCTATGGAAAACAAAAATTTCAAAGTTGAATAACTCAAAAAAAACGCATCAGCGAGCAGAACGTCATTCACGTAAAACATTTTTAAATGTGTTCCTTTGGTGATTCTTCGGAATGGAATTTTCAATTTCCGTGAGCGCATTAAACCCGATATTGACCAAAAATTCAAATGAACCCTGAAATGAGCTTGAAAAGTGACCAAAGAATGTAAAAAAATTACTAACCTTGACTCGTAATTCAAAAGGACATGCAGAATATTAACGAAAATGAGAACACTGATCTCATAGCTCACAGCTCCCACCCGTAAACTAACACTTTAATGTAATTAAATCGGACACAAAGTAGCCTTGCATTCCGGTCGCTCAAGCAACATTAAAGAATAACACTTCGGGGCTAGCAACGTTGACATCTGATTCAGGAAGATAAACACGCAGTGAAAATTTTAAGAAATCAAGACAAAGAAAGGAATAAGTACGATCGCTAGGAAGGTAATCCAAAACACCCACGATATTTGAACTAAGACTGATCGAAGCAGAAAACCAAGTGTATCAAGTGAGAACTCATCTCAGCGATTTTTAAATTTTGAACCGAAATGACTGTATCTGCGAAAAGATTTTCACCATTTAATCGCTTGTACTATTAGGATTGATATATTTGTCTGTCATCCACATCTGAAAGATTTATTCAAGGAAAACATCGAATCCCGTGATTTATGACGAACCGTGTTGACTAGTAAGTTAGCATTTTAACAGCTGTTGGTCTCTATATGTAGGTTCAACAAATCAAATGCTGAATAAGATTAGATGACGTACAAGGCAAATTAAAATCTCGCGCGTGAAATGCTATTGTTCAGATTTGAACTACTCGAGAATACAGATGGTGGTCTGAGGCCAATTTTTAAACTAACCGAAGTTTCCGTAAATTTCAGAGCCCGGGAAAACTAAACAGAATAGATTTGATTGAGAGAGAAAATTAGGGCTTGTTACGTAAGTCCTAAACAAATGATAAATTGACGTAAAAGGTTCATTTCAGCACCTGTTCATGAACCTAAACAAAGTTGAATAGCCTTCGACGCATTTACTTGAAAAACTAAGCGAAAACAACGGGAAGATTACGAGAAGAAATCATGAAGTTAGGAAATGAGCCTTTGGTGCAATTCGTTACTATAACCAGCCACTTCAGTTATGGCTGAATGAAACAAAAAGACAAGCCGTATTTAAAGTATAACCTTATACCTGGTAGGTTACACTCTACTTGTAACCAGTCGTAAATAATAAAAAATACCCCATTCGGCATCGAGATGCTAAAAAATTGAGGATCGCGGAACTTTCAGAGCGCATGCTGCATTGAACGAAAAAATTACTTGAAACTTTTTCATGGGAATCAAACTAAAATTACTTACATATGCAAAAACTTGCTTACTTACAGATGTTAAAAAAATTAATTTAACTTAGAACTAACAGCGTGAATGAACACCCACTTTTTAAAGGGTTATACTTTTCTAGAAGGTTTGTGTTGTATTCAATTTTAATACCTTCATGGTTATCGATTCAGTTGAAAACAAAATACTTCACCGGAAAACAAACGACAGATGATGGCGATGATGATGACACTAGAAACACGCCGATAGTTTAAAGAGGCACTAGCGTGTAGATCCAAACATCTCTATGAGATTTGACGTTCCAACTAACTGTCCTCTCATTAATGTCGGAAGGTAGTTTTGCCGGACCGGATATTCGGAGAAGTGGTTTCAAAAATGCAAATTATTTTCAATCACATTGTGTGTGAAGAAAAGAGCAATCATTTTAATCGCATGCCATGGGGCAGCGGTTTAAAAATGCAAATACTTTCGCATCACATTGTGTGTGAGAAACACATCAATTATTTTTACCGTATACTAGGTTCAAAAATGCCAATAATTTAGCATCACACTGTATTTGAAGAAAACAGAAATCGTTTTAGTCTCTGCATTAGACAAAAAACTCAATGTTGACATGCAGGCCCCTGGAGAACACTTCAATAGAAATAACGAATGTTTCAGGCACTCACCTGACCGTGAAGAAAGGTCACCTCGTGCAGCAGCTTCCTCAAGTGTACCATCAACAACCAGCACAATTATGAAGAAAAATAGTGACGACATCATAAATGTGTTTATTAGCAGCCGACGCCATGCCTTAGGTGTTTGTGTCAACAGTTTTTTAACATATCTCAGGAGAAACTTTTCCATCATTACCTCGAATTTTCCAATTTATACTTCGCCTTATTTGTTGGTTCATGAGAAACGATTTTTTTTTGGAGAAAAATGGCTCATCACGTTTATTTCTGCAAGACTAGTCGAGGTCAGGTTGTTGAAATGAAATAATAAAAACCACAGAATTAAATATAACATGAGAGTTATAAATTTTCCGAACCACAAAGTTATAACTTAGAGAACATTAGAGTTATTGAAGCATTAGAGTTATAACTTCAAAGTCACTCATAATCATTATCTGTTTTCAACCCTTTATGTCGATTGCAAAGCCCAGCAAAGCTACATATACTTTTGCAGTTGTTCTGCTACAATTAAATTTGTTCAACATTAGTAATTTATTTATTCCCAATTAGAAAAACGATTCGGTTTTGCATTTTCTCGGCTGCTCAACAAAATAACTATACGGACAATGGCACAGAGAATGAGGACAAAGCTAGGCGTTCTGTCCGATCAGCCGAAAATAATGCAGAGAGCACGTAACAGTTATATTCGAGACATGTTTACACCACAACACACACCCTGAGTGCTATGCAGATCATACAGTAGTTATTGGAGGCATACGGTCCCATCTCATCCGAACATCAACTCACACGAATGAAAATTCGCCTTATTTATTTTCTAATACATTGCATGATTGAAGTAATAAATTTTTATCAGTATTAGCTGAGGTTCGCGTGAGATGATGTCGAGTTGCTCAAGGATCGCCTGTACAACGATGTTTCGGCATCAAAATTGAGGAGTTGACACGACCTACACTCTCCTCTGAGAGCCGCGCTGCGTCACTGGTGCTATAATTCTAAGACATTTTTCCGCGTCCGTGTGCCGCTAAAAAAATTGCGATGAGATATAATCGAAACTAGCGAACGCAAGTATAAATATGTCTTCTTTTCCGTCATCGCTGGTTTTCGAGTTCGTGTTCACTAAGTGAAGAAAATGCAGGCAACGGATGGAAAATGGGCCGCAACTTACGGCAAATGTTTTGCTGTATTTATTTTTTACTGCGCTGTTAACGTGTTGAAAATAAGCCGTAACAGAAAATGTTAAACTGTTTTTTTTTTACAGCTTTCAGTAGCATAGTAGGGATAAAGAGAACATAAATAAACTCCACCCTATCCTCATTCACTTTTTTTACAGGTACTGAAATATTTGGCGAGTGGAGATCTAGACTGAATTAAAATAATGCAATAGGCCCTAGTATAGTTTTAAGCTTGCCTAGCTTCATTATAGTTCTTCCACGCCATATGGATGAATGCTAAAAATACTCAATAGGACAGGTTCGCTTGCCGCAAGCTTAACTGAGCGCCACAAAATCTCAAAGAATTTGGTTTTCAGAGCCCACAGCACATGTTTCCATAGCCACGTACTCACAACATTCTTCTCCCAAACGTAGTCAGAATTCGGCTACACTCAAAAATAGATGAGAAAACCTGTTTACTAACGATAACCTACGAAGAAATAATACTCAAATCTTCTGTTACACAGCTTCAAATTAATTTCAGATATTTTATTTGTGGATACTTTGCCAACATTTCGTCGCTAAACAGTTCCTGAATGCAAATATCTTAGTGAGCTTTTTCAACGGAATCTTGAACCGTTTTTTAGCTCGTGGTGCAACATACAGACAGGATAATGAAACTCGAGAACTGTAAAACTCTTTTACAATCCTTGGTGTAATAAACACAAGTCTACCACAGCTGCGAGCTACGCTAGTCCCTTATATTACCATGAGCGCGGCAGCTGAATGTTCGCCTAAATGTCCAACGACTCTGTTTTTGGTTTTGATTGCTCACGGACTATTTGTATAGAAAAAATTATCGAAAATAGCCTTGTGCGTCGTATGAAATTTACTTTTAGAGTGCCATGAGAGGCAGCAGCATTTTTATTAAAGTAATAAATTGGACGCTGTTGATAATTGCAATGCATATCGATTCACCAAATTTTAAGAGGACTGATTTTCTCTAATATAGAATGTTCATGGTTCTTAGGCATGTAGTTAGCTCTTGAAGATTACCTGAACATTTTTGCATGAAATTTCATTCACTAGGAGATGCTAAAGAATTGAGTTGGCCTTATCTTTAAGTAGTTTTGTTACCTCAAACGCTCATTGATTTCCAATGATTAAACCATGATGATCATTTTGTAAGAAGACAAATTGTTATCAACCGTGAAATTCGAATTCAAGTGAACACAAGCTAAAATGCAGTTCCGACGTAGTAAAATATTCATGCTTGAGTTTTGACCTCATCTCTTAGCAAACATGCCCATTTTCATGTTTCGGTGCCCAAATTTTGCGCTCTACTACGTATCGCTCACAAGTGATGGCGTTTTAGAGTTGCTCACACTGGTCGAGTTGTTGTAGGTGTAATGAAGAACAGTTCGCGTACATAATTGCCTCATTTCTTCAGGAATGTAATACAGGAAATCACAGCTATGATTATAATACTTCTTCCAAAAATCTTGATAAAAAGCAATAAAATTCTCACAAATGTTGAGCTCGTTTGATAATACTGAGAGGTCGTTTTCTGGAAGAGGCTCAAAACGCGCACGCTGCGTCTGTATTGAGCAAATTTTTGCTCGTAACGTGAAATGAGACACACAAGAAATAAAATACATCCTCATTTTTATTGGAGCATCATTTAAGATTTGGAGGTCATTTTCTTTTTAAGACTAGTTTAACTTGGGAAACAACCGCATTCATACAAGAAATTGAATTCAGTTGCTAATATAATAAGTTAACCTTTTCGAATTTATAAAAATCTTTCAACTTAATCTATCAATAACCACTTCAGCTGTAGAATTTTACTGCATATTAATTTAACATGCATGCATTATCAGAGAAGCGCTAGATGCAAGAGTCCAGCGTATCTTGACTACTTCATTCCTTGCCCTGGGCACCTGAATTCGAGGATAAGGATCTCCCTCACCGATTGCCTCTACTTTCCACAACTGAAGTGAGTCCCACATCTCTCTACAGTCAGGCAGGGACATAGCTTTTTATGCACTTATTTAGTTATTTCACTCCCCTTGTCGCTACACGGGTGTAATTCTAATCGAGTAATAAATAGAGTAATTTCACGATGAAACAATCTAATAGAATTTCGAACATGACAACAGTTTAAGCACTACGCAATAAGTTGAAATGACTTCAATAGACATTTATCAATAGCATCTAAACAACTCAACACGTCAACAAGATAAACTATGTACAAGCACTAAACATCTGCTTTATTGTATGAATATCAATTATGTACATTATGATACCAATAATGTATATTTTGAGAACCAATAATGTACATTCTGAATACTAATAATTTGCATTATGAGTACAAATAATGTGCATTATGAATAGAAATAATGCACATTTTGAATACCAATAACTTACATTAGTACCAATAATGTTCATTATTTGTACTAGCGATGTACATTATGAATACCGTTCATGTTCATTGTGAGTACCAATAATGTTCATTATGAATACCAATAATGTACAGTACAGTGAACACTTCATTGTCTTGGTGGTTACAAAAACTGTATAACAGGTTGTCTTTCACACAACAAATGAATTTGGTATCTGATTTTTGTACGTTATCTAAAGTCCTCGAAAGCAGTGCAGATGCGATGGCACTCTCAGTAAATCTATTCACTGCTGAAGTAAAAACTAGACCGAGATGACAATAAATCCGTGGTGGCCCCCCGCAGTTTTTATTTCGAAGTACTTTTAACTTCCTAAATTGGCTGCCCAAAGCTTGATGAAAATTTTTCAGAAAGAAAATAGATCCGTCCCTTGAGCTAGGTTTCTAGTGATTAGAAATAATCTTTCTGATTCTTAACGAAATAGGCTTCCTTGGGATACTTTCAAGCTAAAAAATTGGATAAGAGCAGGGATAGTAATTTGGAACTTTAGTGAATAGTTAGGAGCATAAGTTCTTTTTCAGAAGCACGAAGTAAGAGACCTGGCTATCTGAAGAACATTTCGATCTGCTCGGTCTCTTCGTTGACATTTCTCAGCGATGGCTGAATGATCTCTATTTATTTAGGTGAAAAATATTTTAAACAGACTTGGAAAAATGCGAGCTATCAAGTTCATGATCTAATTACAGGAACACGATTATTTGACTTCCAGTAATAGCGTAGTCTCAACTGAAACGGAATCTAGTTCAAGTTTCTCCAACAATGGATCACAATCGAAAAAAATATATTCACACTAGTTGAGTTGTGTCAATGACAAACACGTGGGAGAAATGATCAACAGTCACAACCAGTGGGAATGGAAAACTGAAACTTACATTACCTATATAAGAAGTTGACTTCCTCTTTAGCATTTACGACACACCGTGCGGCCTGGTAAACAGGTTCCTACGTCTGCTTTAATGCCCAGTCTCCGCTTTTAACTCTCTATTTCATTTTAAAGCTCTTGATTAAATCACACTTGACGATAAAAACTATGGATAACTCAACTAATGAAACTAACAAGAACTATATGTGCACCTGAACGTGTGCAGTTCAGAAGCCTCAGAATTAAAGTAAAGGTCAGTGAAACAAAAGGTCTCTCTGAGAGGCCTATCCGGAATTGAAATATGAATTTAGAAATAGGTATTTGAGTGGGAAATGGTAATTTAAATACTTGGGAAAAATCACATGATAAGAAACACTCATTGTAGAGTCCATTCATCATTATATAACACAATTATTGTTCTAGTTCTACGCGTGTTGTAACACGAAGATAATCACTTCTCATTTTTTACTAAAAAGAACACTCATTTGTTAAAATGATAAGTGATTATCATCGTATTTTTACACGTGCAGAACTAGAATAATTTTGCAAGGTTGAAAAGTTAGAAAACATTTTTATTATAACTCATAACATATTAAATGTGGTATAATAACAAAACATGCTATTATATAACATTATGAATACGGGAGTTAAAAATAGATGCGCAGACTGGGCTTTAATAGCGTTATCACCTCTCGGCTAATCCAGAGAGAGGACTACTCATCTACCACGTCCATCAAACGACACACACGACAATCTCGCTAGTAATGACCTACGGTAATGGCAATCATGATCATTGCCGGGTAGCGGCAGTGAAACTCAAGCCTCTTCGCTTTGCTTAACCTATTGTCTTACGCCGTATCTAAATTTCCTAGTGAAGATGCTTGGAAAAACGGGAAGGAACTGTACATAGTGGGAGGACGTTTGTACAATGGGGGGGGGGGGGAGCCCTGTTCGGCCCTAGTCTGCTGACGTAGTGATAGTGTAATGTCCAATGTTCAGTTGCGTATGTTCGAGATGACGGTAACACGGTGTGGAATTAGAAATGCTGTTCCAGTCTCGAGTTGTAGCGCACGTCATTCTTGGACAAGTAAGGATGTAAGTCTGAGGACGCCTAGTAAGATACCGTTCACCTGAAGGAAACCTTTATAAAATTTGATTCGGTGTTTATGTATCGAATTTTCAGAATGAATTGAATAGCTAACATGAATGAGAAATACTGCTATGCAGTTCAAGGTGGAAGCTGGAAACATGCATAGATTGCATAGCAAGTATAATTATCTGACTTGCCTTAGGAAGGTAAGAAACTTGTAAATTTAACGCTAGAGACACTTCACAAGAATCCTACGTCTAGCGCTTTGAGCCATCGTTTAATCTATCAGTCAAATCTACAAGAACTTACAAATACTCCTATGTATGTAGAGTGCAGTTGAAAGAGAACAAGTTTGGTCCAGGCCAGTGCAAGAAAACTATATAAATGAAATACATAGCATCAAAGTCTAATAGAAAAGATCTAAACAGATTCACACTCGCCAGCTTAACAGGATCTCTAATGAACTAACCGCTATAAGTCAGATTACTAATCTCGCGTTGACGTTAAAGACCTCACGTGAAATTTGACATATTAGGAGAACGATCCTAAAGTCGAGCTTAATAGAAACAGCCGTTCCCAGCCTTCGATCGCTGCTTCGGGGTCTTCAGTGTCCAGAGATGGTCATAAATACCCTTGCAATTTTGAACAGTCTGTCCAAGTTTACGAAACTGGAATGCCATGTATCCCTTCGCTTACCACTGTGGAAGCGAGCACTCTCTTGTGTGGCGAGCAACACTGAAGAAACTCGTGCATTAATTTTGAAATAGTAACAACATCCTAAAACTAGGCATTGTCCCGAGAAATGGCATCGGAGAAGCCCTAAGCGCTTTGACCGCAATTGGTTAGACTGATGCTCAATATTCAACTTAAATTTAAAGTCAATTGTGGTAAGCAATTCTGAAAATAGTAATCTTGAATTGGAATAGCGTAGAAGGGTACCTTCTAAGCTTACAAACAACCCAGGAGAAGTGAGAACGTTTCTGGTTCTATTTAAAGAGATTAACACTTTGGCCGCCACGGGCCCGCCGGCGGCCACGGAGGGGATTTTCATAATGCTGCTGACCGACCAGTAGTCACACACTTAATTTTCATAAATATTTAATGAATCTAAATGGATGATCCAGTTCATGTTTGCTATTTTCAGAATGGATCGCTACAATTGACTCTAAATTTGTGTTGAATATTGAAGTTCCGTTTTAACCAATTGCAGTCAAAATGCTAAGGGCTTCCTCAAGAACAGTGCACGCGGGACAATGCCCAGTTGGACGACGTCATGTTCTATTTCAAAGATAGTACACGAGATAACGTTCTAGTCGTAAAGCGATGTGCGTTAGGTAGCATTCTTTTTCATTGTCTTAAAAAGTTTAGACACAAATTGGGTTGGAACTTTTTGGAATGAGGATACAAATCATTATTCATAGAAAATAAATTACAAAGAAATAATGTGGATGATAATTTTAAGTAAGCCCTATTGCTCATGATAGAGCAGGTAAGCCAATGTACTTCTTAGTTTTGTATTGGGATTAGAATTAGAAGCCTGGACTTATTACAGGGTTCCTAATCGGTAAATGAAATTATTGCTCTCCAATAACCAAGCTGAATAATAGTCTCTGGGCGTACTTTCTTACTAAAAAATTAATGCTCCTCTGTTCCTATGCATAAATCTTGAGTAATACCAATAGCAAAATGACTGTGCATTGTCATTTAAAATTTATTTTGTTTGAAATATTAATTACTTGAAATACCATGAAGCAAAAATGAACCATGATAGCTGAGGAAAAATTGAAATGATGCTTGAAAAATCACAGACATAAATTTACAATTTTTCATTAAAAATAACACACGTAGACACCTCGATCATCACACCTGAAGTGAAAAAAAACACACATAAATTACAATACCTAGTCATCAACTTTATGCTCGTCACTCTATGTTTGTTAACAGATATCATTTAATTTACTCCTGAGTGTGATGATCATTTAGAAACTTTGTCATTTAGGTTTAGCTGAACTTTTCGTTACGACAAAGTTAGAATATGAGTAGCTTAATGATAAGAGAAATTTGAAACTTGTAAACTTTTTTGTGAAACATCAAAACGAGTGAACTCGGAAGTTTTCGGTCAAGTTTTTCGTTCCCGAGCTATACAATGCATCAGTCGTGACGACATTTGTTGGTAGCACACAGAGCAATTATACAGTGTACTTACAAAGGAAGGGTTTTGTAACGCATCATCTTTTCTGAATAGGAACGAGCACTGTTGACGTCTATTTCTTGATCGCCAGACCATCTGGTTACTTAATTAACGTTTCCTCTAGGAATGTATTCAAATAAAAGTGTACTCATAGAATACAGGAGGCCAGATATGGCAATCACGGCCCATTGGACGAATCTATTGAAACTGAGAATCATTGATAAGCTTTTTGGAGCAGGACTGTTTAACGCTTAGACTAAACGAGTACTGAGAGCAGCACTAGTTTTCAGTACTGAAGAACTCCTGACCCATCTCATGTATATAAGAAGGGGATGCATGATTCTTGACCTGGAAGTTGGGTAGCTATTTTCTTGATTGAAGGTTTTTATCCATCTGCATCCCAATTTTCAGATCTAGTGTTCTTGATGAGACTTAGGGTCAGGAGAGAAATACAACTAAAGAGCAATGTCTTAGTGTTGATATACGTACATTTCGTACGTAGAGGTGCTTCTACAGTATATACAAAATTAAAAGACTAGACTTACATTTACGTAGCATATGGTGCATTTCCATTAACACTCCGTTGACAGTTTCTGTGAAAATTTTCGAAACGCTAATGTATTTTGATTCTGAACAAGGTTGAGATCCAATTTTCGAAGGAGAGCCTTTTTCACGATAACTCTCCTAACGCAGCACTGAAGTTTATCCACAAAACTCATCGAATGAAAAAAATGAGTAGCAATGTGCATCAGGAAACGCGTTCAGTGAGATCAATTTTCGTGGGTATAATGCGTAAAACTTCCGAAAATATTTGCAACACATTCACGCATGATTATTTGCTGACAAAATAATAAGAAATATTTTGTTCAGAAGCGTAGCAAAGCACTCTGAATATAGTTTAAACTAGTTGAAAAAATGACGCAAGGTTTATTGTCTCGAAACATCATAAGTAGGAGAATCTACACCACTGCATACGCTACATATCACCGTTCGAAAATCTCACAAAGGATCTTAATGTATACCTACTCCATTTATAGCCTTTGTAACAATGACAGATGCATTTTACACTGCATCTGCTTTTTGGCACAATTGTCACCGTCAAAAAATAAATTAAAAACACATTCAACGTAGAAATAGTAGCTTAGTACATTTTATTACAGTTTGTTTTGAAATATGCAGTTCTCATAGTGTGAGTATAGCTGCAAAACTTCTTCGTAGAAATTCGTCAACATTTGTCAGGGTGTCGCAAAACATTAATATTTATTCAATTTATTTTTAAAAACTTCTACTAAACACAGTGTGTCGCAAAACTGAAGAATTTAAGCAGATTCGCAGATTCTACCATTAAACTGGCGTAAAATTTGCATGGGCGAAAATTCCGTTTCATTACTAATTCGAAGAAGAACCAGTAATTTCTTAGCGCACTATAAGTAGTCTTTACCTCTTAGAGGTAACGATGATTACTACCACGAGAGACTTCACCAAGGTGTATTTTTTGTCGGCTTTTTTCATCCGACCGAGAGTTCGTATGACTCAAAATATTCGAGAACGCTCGAATCACGACCTTGTTCTTTATGGGTCCTCTCATGAAAAGTTACTTCAACGTACTTCTTGTACAATTGCCATGACATTCAGAACGTCATATGTCGAGAAACAGCTTACGAAGCATGAGCACAGGTGCTCAAGACAAGACTCTGCCGAGAAATTAGTTCATGTGTTTAACGATATTGTCCATCAAGTACTGTTCGCACCTAAGCTCAAGCATTCGTGACTATACATGGAAACTGGTCTCAGGGTGCACAGGCCGCGGGCTATGTCGTTGGACAGACCTGGCGCCTCCGGAGAAAGATCTGCCTATCGTGGCGTGGTGCCCCTGTCCTGAGGATGTCGATGTGTAGTGCTGCTGTTGCTGGACGTGGTGGGTTGATGCTGATCGTGAGTGGCCATGGGCCGTTGATCGCGACGATTGAGATGGGGGTTGGTACGTGTGGCTGGGGTACTGCGTGTCGTAGGAATAAAACGAGGGAGGCTGCCGACTGCCGCTCCCCGTTCCGCCGCCATTATACGCTGGTAGTGTGTGGGAAGAGTAGGATTCGACAGGGTACGATGATACGTGAGTTGAGGAGCCGTGAGGTGGGTGGCCGTAGTCGTATGAGTGTGCAGTGTTCGGCGTTCGAACTCCACCGGGATGAGATCCGGAAGCGGCGTGGGATAGAGTGGCATACGGATTGGTTGCTGTGATGACAACCGTGGTTCCTGCTCTTGCATGGGTGGGGTGTGGGGCTGTCGGGCGCGGTGGTGGTACTGGCTGGGAGTGAGACGTAGAATAGGACCTCGAATGGCCGGGCCCGCTACCTCCACTCGTCTGGTTGCGGGTGCCCCCGCTCTGGGCAGAGTGTGAGTGGACCAAATCTGATGCTGGCTCCGGCTGGGAGAGGCTGTGGTGTGAACGGGATTTTGTCGCGGAAGAGTACCCGGTTGGGTACGGTTGAGTGGTGTATCGATGTGATGACACGAGGTCGGACTGTGATTGATGGTGCTGCTGGTGATTCGATGAGTACTGGGATGGATAGTGTTGATGATGCTGGTACTGCTGGCTTGCTGCATTCTTATCATGTTGGGGCAAAGTAGCAGATTGCACTTTATAGTGTGGTTGTTGTGACACTTGCTTCTGGTATGGCTGTTGTTTATGCGGCAACTGTTGTTGCTTGTACTCGGAAGGGGTTCCATGGCCATGCTTGTGTTCATATCCTTGCTGGGTGTGGTGGGGTTGAGATGGGTAACCGTCAGCATACCGATAGAAGTCGCCGGAAGGTTTCGGCTCAGGTTTCGGGGGCTTGTAGTCGTACGAGACGTGCTTGGGCTCGGCTGGAAGAGGCCTGTGGTCGAGAGTTGAGAATTTTGGATCGTACGAGGACTTGTGCTCATAGTTGGATGTTCTGGTGTCGTAAGTGGCAAATTTCTGGGGATATGATGAGGGCTTCGGCTCATTGGCAGATTGCTTGTACTCATAGTTGTAATGTTTGGCATCGCGGGCTGAGGGTTTTTGGTCAGAGTTATAGTGTTGTTTGTCATAGCTTGTGTATCTTGCAGGAGGCACGTGCTGCTTGTGCTCGGTGCTGGGCGACCGATTGTACTCTGTGTTCGTGTCCTTTGTGTGTTTGGAGGCACCGTTGACGCGCTTGGTGTCAGCGTGAGAAGCTTTGTTGTCAATTCCAATGTGTCTACCATCAACGATGACGTGTTTTCCTCGGTCATTAGGTGTGTGCCTGGATATGTCGATGGTTGATCCTCTGTTGCTCTGACCACCGTCGGCGGCAGGGACATCTCCGTTCTGCTGTTTGTGGTGGTCGTGGTATTTGTGCTGATCAGATTTAGCGTTTGAGAGTTTGGGCTCATAATTCTGGGGTTTACTATCTCGAGGCTTTGGTGGAAGCTTCGGCTCTGGAGCGAGAGGCTTGTGTTCGGGAACTTGAGGAGGTCTTGGGTCTTGAGATTTGCGCTCCGGGTGCGGGGGCTTGTGTTCGGTGTGCTGATGAGACTGCTGTTGAGACTGGCGGTTACTCGAACTTTGCCTGATTTCTGCGCTTCCTTTATTGTCAACGTTTGATTGCCTTTGGTCTGGGCTAACTGACTTGGGTTCTGTACTGACAGGTTTTCTGGTCTCTGGAACTGCTTGCGGTCCGCTGGACCCTCCAGTGCTCGCTTTGGCTCCGGTGTCATGGCTCGATATTTTTTGCTCTGTGTCGGCAACGGCGGGGGCAATGGGACTTGCAACTTGTCGCTTGTGTTGGCGCGTTGCAGTGTTGGTGGCGGAGGTGCTTTTCTGACCGGCTGCAGGAGCGTTTTCTTGATGGTGTTGTTTCCCTGAGACTGCAGAGTGGCGAGATTTGATAGTTCCAGTTGATGAGGTTTGGTTTTGATTTCTGTCGAGGGTACTTTTGTGTTCATACCCTTTGTGGTCGTGGGCTTCGAGGTCATGCTCGTGCTCGTGGTGGTACTCGTGATGGTGCTCGTGGTGGTGATGCTGCTGGAGTGAGTGCCTGGAAGGCACCAGTTCGGTGGGGGGTTGGGCAGTGCGAGTTGTCTGGGCTGGGCGAGAGGAACGTGGAGCTGTTCCGGACCAAGAAGCATTTGCTGGTCGGGCAGGAGTGGGGCTGACGGTTGTCTTCTGTGGGGGTGCGGCATGGGGGGGCCTGGCTGGGGCGGCTGTAGCGGCAGGAGGTCTTGGTCTCGGAGGGTCGAGTTGGGCGTGCCCTCAGAGATACTTCGCTTTTGCCGACGTGATGCACTTTGACAGACACATCGCAATCATCACTCCGATCACCTGAAGTTGGTAATCAGCCGTTAGAATGGTGAAAGAAAGGCGTTTTGGGACATTTCTTACAACTCAAGACATACCTTTTCTATCCACAAAAATTAAAAGAGTATCTTTGCTTAGTGTCAGTGTTGAAAACTGAAACTCTTTTTAGTGAAATAAAATATAGTGTGTATTCAAGAGTCTGGGTAGATATTAAAATCATGGCGGTAAACGCAGAGAAAATATTCGATAACAAGAAATGGTTTCAAACAAACAACAAAACAAACATCGGCATCTAAGGATGCTTTATTTCCAATTCAAGTCTGATACATATCACCTTGTACATTTATTTTTCAAATGCCTTATAACTAACACCAGGACGCCATGACGGTTTCCCCCGGTCAAGACCGGCACCCATTTCAGACACCTGGGTAGAGTGGGGTATTGTGATTTGAATTTTTTCCCTATACCCAACGGAGAAAGTCGCGACCGAGCGCCGGGATTCGAACCCTCGACACTTTCACGGAAGGGCGGGTCCTTAAACCACACAGCTACGACGAGCACACACGAGAAAGACTAGAAGTCATTTGAAACACTTCCTGTTGTCATAAACAATGGAGTGGAAATAAAACTTGAAGGAAGGTGCATCACTTTTTTTAACCGACCACCAATATTCTTAACTTGAGCAGTAACAACTTATACCATAATTCAAAAGCTCGCTCTTACCATGATGGCGATGAAGACCATCCCTGTGATGAAGAAAGGAAATCTCTTGTCCTGTAGAAACTTCACGACTGTGAGGTAGCAGCCCTGTGCGCCGGGGAACCATACCGTGAGACGTCAAAATAACCAGTTCCGATTGTGAACAGCTAACTCAGCAAGTATGTGCTTGCTCAGCAGAGTTTCAATACGGTTATCTTGAAGCTTTTGCTTGCTATTATTTTGTAGCATGGTGGAAGTAGGATAGAGTACAGATTTTCAATTTTTTAAATATTTATGCATCGTTTAAGTTCTTGGGGTGCTTGTTCATCGTCCAGTCCCCGTAAAACGATCTCGAACAACATTCCACACAGGAGTGGAATGCAGAACGAATCAATAATTTCATATGGTCAGCGAGTATAATGAAATATCACATTCCATACTACGACTTCGAACATTATTGCACACAGGAGTGGAATGAAGGATGCATAATTCAATTCATATAGTCAGCGAGTATAGGGAAATTTCATATTGCAGATTCATCACCTATAATTAACGAGAGTCAGAGAGTAAGGAGACTCAACACCAGCAACTACGACTGACCCTGTTGTACAAAACACAGACGGAGTTGTGACGGCGGCTGCAGCAGGATGTAGGGAACGGTGGGTCGTTGCGCTGCCCAAAAGGCATGGCCACCCAGTCGCTGGCGTTGTAGATGCCGCAGCAGCCCAGCTGGATGTCAGAACGCGTCATTAGTCTCGAGTGATCTTAAAATTTATGGTGAAAAGATCAGAAAATTCAAGATTTGTAAGTAGGATTGGGAGGCTAGTTCTTATTCGAAGGGTTGTACAAGCAGGTTGTCCTTAATTTCTGTATAAGTTTGAGTGAAAAAGAAGCGTTTGATTACGTTTTCATTCCTACGTTTGAGTCATAAAAAAGTGCTCTCTGTTGAATTTGATTGAAATTTATCGCATGCGCTCAACCTTTGAATGAAAATCTCCCCGCAAATGCTGGTTTTTGAGGAACGTAGCAGCAAGATGGCCAGTGAAGCTCGGCCTGCAGCAGGCACAAATCACAAAGACACAAGACCAGTGGAAACAGAGCGTCAGTTACGTTTGTAAAAAGGACCATTCTGTGCTTTCCTTTTCCTCCCTCCCGAAAACAATGAAAATTATAGCAGTGTAAATCTACTGGTAATGTGTTTTTTAGTTAAGTTCAGTTTTACTCTACATGCATTCGTCATTTAAAAACATCACAAGTAGTTCACCTGCGTCAATATAAATTTCAAAAGCCTGATGTAATAAAGGCTGAAAATGTTTCAAACGTCCCACATGTTGAATGTACTCAAAAGTATTTATGATACTCTGCGTGTACAGTGACAATGTCCTGCTACTAACAGATAACAGCTTTGCTGATAATTTATTCTTCCTTTAAAACCTTCTCATTAAAACAACGAGCATTAATAAATAACGAACTGTAGCTTGAATAACTGACATCACATTATACCAACTTAAGTCACAGGCATCAGGTTACACCAAAATAACACAAACATTCTAAGCACTGTCAAAACGACAGACGTAGAATAGCAGAAAAATATTAAGGTCTAACCAAAATGTTGGTTGGTCGTATAGTAGAAAAACATTAAAGGCAAAATGTTCGTTAGTCGAATAATAGAAAAACATAAACGGCAAAATATTCGTTAGTCTGACCGAACTCTGGAGGTTGTCGACAGCTCTGGTGGTGTCGACCGTCCTGCCGTAGTCAGTGAAGGCCCTCGCCAGGCCCTCCTCGTAGCTCGCCAGCACACGCATCCTGAAGGTCCAGCCCGACACCCCCGCCGACACCAGCGTCACCAGGTCCGCCAGGACAAACGCGGCGTACTGTGATGGACGAGAAAAGTGGGAAATTAAAATTCCGACACCAGCGTCACCAGGTCTGCCAGGACAAACGCGGCGTACTGTGATGGACGGGAAAAGTGGGAAATTTAAACTCCGACACTAGCGTGAATGAGAAAAAATGGTAAATTTAAATTCCGACACTAACGTCACCAGGTCCGCCTAGACAAAGGCTGCGTCCCGTGATAAGTGAGAAAAACAGTGATTTCCACAAAGTTGATGCGTGAAACGCCTAGCAACATGTTGGTTCTTAAAAAATCAAAG
The DNA here is from genome assembly GCA_014220935.1 of Platorchestia sp. MABIK. Taxonomy (NCBI): domain Eukaryota; kingdom Metazoa; phylum Arthropoda; class Malacostraca; order Amphipoda; family Talitridae; genus Platorchestia; species Platorchestia sp. MABIK. The sequence goes on along the minus strand of JACJUY010003292.1, from coordinate 119,562 downwards.
GTAGTCATGATTGAACCTGTCTATGAGGTAGTGATTTTATCCAGTGTCGTTTGAGAAAAGAAGTTGCTTGAAATGTTTAAGATATCTTAAAATGAAATTTCTGTTAGAGACTTGGCGGATATACCAATCGGTATTGAACAGAATCCATGTCTGTGGTTAGACTTCGGAAAGGAAAACAGAAAAAATGCACTTTCTTAGTTGGCATGCCCTGATGTTAAAAAACTTTAACTGAATAAGAAAAAGTAATACTACAGGTGACTGTGTAACAAATACACATAATATTTGAGCTAAATTGTGTTAATCACATTAGATAATTTGAAATAAGCATCTCAGCTCGTAAAGCGAATAAGTTTTTGTGCGCATGTTAGTTTTGGTTTAGTTCACTGGGTTCTGCTACAGAGTCGAAGAGCGTACCTACAATTTCGCAAGAATAAAATATAAGCTATTGACTTAAATAAGAATCATGGAAACCATGAAGAAAAGTACGATACAGTAACGATAGCGCTTCCCGTGGTATTTTGCCAAGTGTGAAATTAATATAGGGGCTTTGGGAAGTAACTTGTGCCGATGCAACCTTGCCTTGTACCGGTGCTTTGTATGCAGTCAAAATTGTCAAAGTTCATATTTTATTCTTCATCAAGGATACCGCGTAAGCTTTGAAAGAATTAGTTAAATATAGTCTTTAAATGATGCGAATAAAAAATTAGCTGCGAAGAAATACAGTTGAGCAGCAATAGAACTTAAGGAATAATACGGGAAGTAGTTTCTTGAGGATGCAATGATGTGTTACTGTAGATAATACAGTGAAATAATATTTGCATAGTCTATACCATTAACAAATATATTTTTGTTTAGCATACTCTTGAAAGATTTTACCTTGTTCAAATGACCAATTTCTCTCACATATTCTTATTTTAATCTCTTTACAATTACCAGGATTCTCTTTCATCGAACTCTTGCAGAATATTTCAACTCCATTTTAACATTTTGTGTTAAGAATTTGAAATCTTAAACTACACAGGTAAGATCAGATGTTTGCGTTATTCCGTTCTGTTATCCCATAGGGTAGACCTACTGGACATAGCAGCTGGTACAGTAGAGTGGACTAACTGGACACAGCAGCTGGTACAGTAGAGTGGACTAACTGGACATTGCAGCTGGTACAGCAGAGTGGACTAACTGGACATTGCAGCTGGTACAGCAGAGTAGACTAACTGGACATTGCAGCTGGTACAGTAGAGTGGATTAACTGGACACAGCAGCTGGTACAGTAGAGTGGACTAACTGGACACAGCAGCTGGTACAGTAGAGTGGACTAACTGGACATTGCAGCTGGTACAGCAGAGTAGACTAACTGGACACAGCAGCTGGTACAGTAGAGTGGATTAACTGGACATTGCAGCTGGTATAGCAGAGTAGATTGACTGGACATTGCAGCTGGTACAGCAGAGTAGACTAACTGGACATTGCAGTAGGTACAGCAGAGCAGACTAACTGGACATTGCAGCTGGTACAGCAGAGTGGACTAACTGGACATTGCAGCTGGTACAGCAGAGTAGACTAACTGGACATTGCAGTAGGTACAGCAGAGCAGACTAACTGGACATTGCAGCTGGTACAGCAGAGTGGACTAACTGAACAATGCAGCTGGTACAGCAGAGTGGACTAACTGGACATTGCAGCTGGTACAGCAGAGTAGACTAACTGGACATTGCAGCAGGAACAGCAGAGTGGACTCACCACAATGAGGAGAATGGGCTGCTCCTTGGCCGCACAGCAGCATGCCAGCAGAGCCAGCAAGCACATCAGGGAGCCAATGCCGATGCCGATGTAGGGTGCCGTGGCCGCAAAGTCTGGTGACATCCGCACGTACTTGTCCAGCTCGACGGCAGCGAAGATGCCGATTCCCAGCACGATGAGGCCCACCACCTGCAATAGCATGCCTGATTAGTGTCGGGTGAGGTATGTGGCTACTGCGTGTGTTGGGTTGGGTGTGTGGTGAAACTTTAAGTCTGAGTCATGCTGTGTCTGATGCTGGGAAGGCACGTTCACAGCCCTCGTTGTTCTCGAAACCAAAACCGCCTGCTGTCACACAAAATATTTTCCAGTGCCAGTAGGTGAATATTGAGGACTTCACGGGAGAAGAGAAAAATCTGTTGAGAAAATATTTTACTGGGCGGGAAGATGAATATTGCAAGACTTCACAGGAGTGGAGCTTAGAAATCCTGCGTCTGATTTCTGAGAAGGTATTCACAAGGCACAAAACGTTTTACTGCCGAGCTGGCATTGCAAATATTAGTAAATGGGAAAGTTTCAGACTTTGAGTCAAATAAATAGTTCCAAAGAGGCCCTAGACGTTCCCCTCTTTGATTTACGAACGTGAATGAATGGAGACATGAAACTAAAACTCGAAGCAATGCTAAAAAGCTCAAAGCTAAAAACTGTATTAAAATGCTCATTTTTCATTTTTCATAAAATTCTTCATCTCTGATTTTCTTGGCTCCGAACCAGACTCAGAGTTCCGGGTCCGAAAATGGCCCAATTCCGACTCCTCAATTTCGATTCCAAAACCTCCGGTTTGACGCCATTATTGTAATTGCATTTTGGTCCGGAGCTTCAAAACTGTCGCCGGCGGACGAAGCCTCTCAAAGACCAGGTCCCTACTGCCGCCGTCGCCTGGAGTGGCTGGAGAGATGAAGCTCTGCTGCCGTTCAGTGATGACGTGGAAATCAAACCCCTTAGCTATGACCTTTGTGGTGAAAATTTACTGAGGTACTTTCGTAGACTGATTTAACTGTCGCTAATGTGAGGATTATTTCCGTGCTTCAAAACTATTTCGGATAATTAATCTTCGGGACTGTCGACTGGATGACACCGTTCGAATGTACGCGTAGTGCTGAGAGAGCAAGAAGGCAGAGTAATTTGTTAAGAAGTGAACAAAGAAATTGATGATGATCGGTCATAGAGCTGCTCACGAACCTTTGCTTGCATCGCAGGCTGCGTGTGGTACGTAGACACACACAGATATTTACCACAAATTTTTAGGTAACTGAACAATCTAGGAAAAATTTGAAAACTTATACTAACACAAACTTCATTACCTTCCGAAAAATCAGCGATCGTAGAAGTGACATAAAGTGCTAGAAAATACGGTGAATGGCAATCATGTGCTGTCGATGCACAAAGCTGCTGAAGCTGATGTACACGACTCGACTGTGTGAGACTTGGCGCTAGGCAAACGGCGGACGATTAAAAACGTGGGTCCGTGTTGAGCCTTCCGGAAAACTTGGTCCAAATTTTGTGTCCTTGTCCACGGGGGATTCCTGTGCGCCAGGCTCAGCGTTAAGAGTTCCGCTGATCCAATTAAAGCGACGCAGAAGTTGTGTCGTATCAGGCCAAGTAGAGCGGCATCGCTGGCGCAATCTTGCGAGGAGGCTTATCTCCCATGCAACGCTCCCCGTACGTGCGTCAGTCCGCCTAATGAACTTGGAGCACGGCTTAGCTGAGTTTCAAAGTTGTGCAGTGTTTGTCGTGGAAGCGAGAGAACAATTGAATTTATAGGCTTGCAGTTTCTGTCAGGTGGAATAGTTGAAATGGTTTCCTTGAAGCTTGAAGATGTTGCGTTTTAAATTTCAGCAATTGGTGGTCTACCTAGTTTTGTAGAAATAATAACAGGTTACGCTCTTTTCTTGATTTGAAAATTCGAACCCAAGAATCCTGAATTTTTCTAAAATTAAAACCAAAACTTCGAAATGCAGTGCTTCATAAGGATACGTCCTTTTCAAGAACGCGGGATTTGTAATTTTAAGTTTTTGCTTTCTTATCAAGGATAAAAACCGTCTTTTCTTCATCAGAATAAGCTCATTTTCTGTTCTTACTGCTCTTACTCTTCGACTTTCTGGTTCTGCAGCTCCCTAAGTTTTGACTCGCTGCTCTTACTCTTTGACTTACTGCTTCTACTGCTCTTACTCTTTGACTTACTGCTTCTACTGCTCTTACTCTTTGACTTACTGCTTCTACTGCTCTTACTCTTTGACTTACTGCTTCTACTGCTCTTACTCTTTGACTTACTGCTTCTACTGCTCTTACTTTGTGACTTGCTGCTTCTACTGCTCTTACTTTGTGACTTGGTGCTTTTACTGCTCTTCCTTTGTGACCTGCTGCTTCTACTGCTTTTACTTTGGGACTTGCTGCTTTTACTGCTCTTCCTTTGTGACTTGGTGCTTTTACTGTTCTTCATCTTTAACCTACTGCCCCCACAGTTCTTCCTTTTTGACTTGCTGCTTTTATTCTTTTCTTGCCACTCCAACAGTCCCTATACTTGTACCTCTGCTCAACTACCGACTCTTCGGTTTATGAACGTGGTTTTAAGTTTTGAAACATTTCGACTTTCAAAGTAGTGAGGAACAAGTAAATAAACTGTCCAACTCAGGATTATAAGTTTTTCCTTTTTATCGAGAAAATTCGAGTAGACGTTTATTAGTCAATAAGTCTCAGTATTAACTGATGCACATCAATTTCAAATTTACCACAAATCAGACGACATCGACACACCTGACAATTTTTCTTAAGATGAAGTACGTACAGCAGCAAGACTGAGCGTATATCATTCATTTAAGATGTAATATAAGATAATTTGTAAAATGACTCCATTAAATAGAGCTTATACACTAGCTGCTAGCCTCAGTATAATTTAACACTTGAGTGAGCTCTGCGGTCTGCAAATACGGTCCCAAGTTCACCAGGGAGAGGGAAAAAAGTGACAGGGCTGAGAAAAAAAAGTCTTCCATAACTGGGAGCTATTATGCGAGGCTGGCGCTCCGAGGCTTCCTGAAAGCCTTCAAGAATTGCGTTAGGCGATTTAATTGACTGTGAGAGATGTCATTAAGTCATCCATCATTCATATAAGCCATAATGTGAAGGGAGATGAGAGTCCTTTCAGCGGATGCATATCCAATGGTGGAGTAACCGTCTCTACGTAATTAGTTATACTGACAAATGAACTCGGTCATATAGAACGATTATTCATGCATTATGCCAATCAGAATCTTCAAGTACTTTACCAAAGACATGCTAAGAAATGCTGTCCACAGTCGCAATTGATGAAGGGGGAATAAATCTAAACTATTCTTTTACGTACATTTGCTAGAAAGTTTTGGACGGTTTTCCATTGAAGTAAATGTGAAAACATATTTGCCTAGTTTATCCACTTTAAAAGGAACCATAAACATTACCTTGGGGTAGCCCTTGAGCGAGCCGAGCGAAAGAGTTATGCCATGAAGGGAAAAAGTTGAAATAGACGAGAATTTCTACACATCGGAACAGTAAGTTGAGAAAAAAGTTCATGAAGCAAGATAAAAGTTGAAGAAGAAAGTAGTAGGTGCCAGCGGCGCCGTGAAGCGCAAGTGTGACGGTGCAGACAACCGACGTGGTCTGAGCAGCGCTCTACTTCGCTCGATTGGCTGAAAAACATTCTCCAGCAAACACGGATGCAGATTTTCAGCGAGGTTATTCTTTACGCAAGAGCATATAAGAATCGTGCGCGACAGTTTTTTTGCAGCAAAAAGGATTTTTAGTTCGCGATATTACTAAGCAAATTTTATCGGTCGCTGAACAAAACTGGTGTAGCAGGGAATTATGCCGCTCCCCTGTGATGAGCTAAGCTTTGCTTGCCTGCTGAACACTTCCAGCAGATCGCGCTGAGTTTGGGCTTGCTTTTTTGATGGCCTTGTTTGCCATGTTGACACACTCGGGGATTTAGTGCTTGGCATCGCTGCGAAATATTAACGGAGAACACCAGGAGGATTATCTCAAGTTCCAATCAAATCGTGAGCTCATGCTTGAAATTTATCATCGTGTGCTGCGAGAGGAAGTTTTTGCTCAATTGAGATGGAAGGAAATGTGTTCCTGCAACGTGAGTTCTGGCAGCTGAGATAAAAAAATGAAGGCTTGCAGTTCTCAATACCTCAATGTTCCTTTAATTTACTAAGAAGAATGTTTCACAAGAGGAAAATTTAACTATTTTTACCAATTTTGTTATTTAGCAGGCTACAGTGAATCATTTCGCGCTAATGATGCTCTTGCCATTGGCATGAAATGCAACATAAGCTGGGTACATAGGCTCGACCTGCCGAGCACTTGACATGTGGGCAGCAGAACGGACTGGTCGAATGATTTTAGGTTTCGGTCTCATTCTAATATTAGACGACATCGATTGTGCTTGATCACGAGGAACACGCAAGCTTCTTCGGTCAAATGAATCACCTTCGATTCAGTAAAAATACTAAGTTCAAGCGAAAGCAACAATGATACTTCCATTTTAGATCTATGCTGTGTGAATGAAACTGAACGTGTCTCTTGAACCTTTGGCTGCGCACATTCAGACTATTGTAAGACATGATGGCACCACTCAGATACGATTGCCAAAATACACAGTTAACTAAATTCCTACATAATTCGAGTTGTAGAAACTTGTAGAGAAAATATTCATGATACTCTTCTTCTGGATTATCAGAAGGTAGTCAAAAGTTTTATGATAAACTTTAATCTTATTATTGCGCAAAGAATTTTACAAAAGTGAACAGGAATTAAACAAGGAATAATAGCAGTGAAGTGAAAATAGTGAAAAATAGTGCAACAAGACGAATAATACAAATAATCTTATGTTGAAGAAAAATATGGAAAACAGTGAACTTATTTGTGAAGCTGTGCCAATAAATACTCAAAAGAGAGATTAAGTAAACAAATGATGAAAATAAACAGAAAATAAACAGCGAAAATTGGAAAAATCTGAAATATTTGCTAAACTGGGCGCGATTACTTCCCGAGTTTAGAACATGGCTAAATTACAAGCTAAATCCTCCTATTTGAGCATCACGTAGCCCTAGAATCCTTCATCAGTGTTGCTACAGAATGAGGTCTACCGCTCTATAGCATGAGATCTACCTCTAGCTAGTATTACAGCGTGAGGTCAGGTTAGGTTACTAATGGATATTACTTATTTCCATAGAATTAATTGAGCGATAAACACTTAATTTGCATATCTCAAACTACATCTGGGTTGGCGATATATGGCGGTAGACCTCACGCTATAGTAACACACTTTCATCAATAACAAAAGCGGGCATGTGAAGTCAAACTGATGCTTCATTACGATTTCGTTATGTATGTGGATGACCTTTTAGTTATGAGGTTATCATAGCTTAGGATTTACCCATGTCAGGATTTTGATTTTTACGTTGTGCTGTGAGAAATGTTTGGCTCACTACGTTTTACTTAGGCCCATTTTGAGTGCCTAATATAATCTACGTGCCTGAGATTTTTAAAAAATGTCTCCACAGGACCGGCGCAAAGATGAAAGAATTGAAATGATTTAAAAAAAAAATAATTCTTCCTTTTGTTTCGTAAAATGATCGTAGACAGGCACTCAGTGGAAATTGCTGTGAAGGTTTTCTTGTGAGGGAGGAATAATGTTTGAGAAAAAGGAAAAAAAGAAAGACAGTATATTTCTAATCAAGTTGATACATGCAGAGCATTATATTGGTTTTAAAATGTTTCAACATTGACGTCTTTGGAAAGTAAACTTGCATTGTTATCATAAAAGAAATGTCAAGTGTTGACAGAAAAATTAAGAGAAAAGTATTGAAATGTATTCCTTTGGATAGGTAACTGTGAGTTTGAGGATATTTTTCAATACAGATGGGAAGAAAGAGAAGACAGTGACACGTGGATGAAGAACGCTTTGGAGGACAGTTTTCATTTACATTGGCCCATGAGCCTACGCTTCTTCGGTAGCCGTTTACACAGCAAACAATATAATGAGTTGAAGCAAATAGACCAGAATTTTCCTGCATCTAAAACTAATAAGTCGACATGAGTGAAATTTGAAACTAGTTTCTCGTGAATGCATATCAGCGAGCACCTGGTAACTACCTCGGAGAACTGGACTCACCATGCAATAAGTCTATGAAATAATCTATACAAATAATGCAGGTAGAAATTTTGCTAGATTAGAGGAATTAGTTTAAGCCTCCCTAACCACAACAAAGTTGTTCCTAAGAGAGGAAGGAGGAAAGCATAATTTAGTATGACCTTAGGGAATGCGGAATCTAAGCACAATTTATATTACCACACAATATTCTCTGCGCATAGAAACAGTGGTGTTACAGTGGCACCTGCCACTGCAAAATGTTTTTGCCCCATGACGGAAGAACGGTAGTTTCTCCGATTTCTCCGAACCCACGAAATTCAAATCTCTCATTGAGCTGTTGGCTCGTTTTATTGGGTGGGAGGAATTGTACAATTCCAGCGCTGCTCTGAGGGAGGTTTAGAGGGGAGAATATATTTATTGGGCTTTGCGAGTGGGGAACCTCGATTGAATTGGGGTCCCGCCGAGTTTATTCTCGTGAACGGCTGCATGATCGTCCTTCTTCAATTTAGTTTTGCATACAACCTCGGCCGGAAAATTCATACGTTATCGTAACTACCAAGATGCCTTTTATATGCTCTTCAAGACACAGTTTTACCCCAGTTCACGGCGTTTATTTCCTAACAGTCCAATGCGAAAATTTAGTGTTAGTTTGAAACATATCGCCTGTATATAACTCTGAATGATTGCATCAAAAAGTACAATATCTGCATACTTGCATAAGCAATAGGGATCAAATACGGCCAGACGACTTCCAGTAAGTTGTCCCTACGATATTAGAGCATACAAAAATTAGCTATGAGCAAAATTGATTATAAATTAGTTTCAGCCTTCCTTTACCACAACATAGATGTTCTAAGAGAGGAAGGATGAAGGCACCATTTAGAATGGAGTTTAAGGGACGAGGAATCTATGCACAAAGGGTGCAACGGTGCTCCTGCAAAGGATCCCGTGCGCATAGAAACAGCAAGATAAGAAAGAAGGTTATGAAACAAGATAAAAGTTGAAGAAGAAAGTCAGAGGTGCTGAAAAACACGACAGCAGTGAACCGAAAAAAGCAGGTCCTTAACAAAACAAAAAAAATTATTTCAACAAAAAGAAAGCCTATCTAACTGTCACTCAGGACCTCACAGTTTCCCCCTGGGAGCGCTAATTCCCATAGAGACAATAGTTGTATCCCCCTGAGAGGAGCTATGATCAAATATAATCGGGAGAAATTACATCGTTAACTGCATATATATAGTGTCACAATATACGAATGTCCCGATGCAATCGCGCCTCGAAACTTCAACTTTTTTGCCACTTGAGTCAGGGTTTTATGACGGGCGTCTGCCTTTATCGATATTGCATCAAACCTCGTAACCCAAATTTGACCATTTCGTTCCATATGGGCGATGGAATTGTGGGAATGCATTGACCATGTGCAGCATTTTTAAAGGACCGAATATTGGAGCACAAGGGCGAATTTTGAGCGCGGTCATTTTTATCTGTTGTAGCGTTGATTTTCGAATGAATTAACTTGCTGCTTTTAAGGAAAGAGATTCGAAGTTTAACGAGGAGGTTTAGGATTAAAAGTATCCTTAACACGTTTCTTGCGATGTGACATACTGCAATTTGACCAACCGGTGATCATAAACTCTATTTTCTAAAGTTATTCGACAACAATCCAAATGAAGGCACGTTTCATTTATACTGTATGCCATTTACAGTGTTGAGTAATAAAATTAGCTTTGATAGGAATTGAGTAGTAACGAGATTCAGTTTAATATAATTCAAGAGACGTATTAAGCGAAGTGTTGTTTAATGACATGCAGGGTTACGTTTTAAAGAAATAGAATTTTTTTTAGGAATATTCAGGATACAGTTACGCATTCAGCAAGAGCAAAACGAGGAATGGAATTTCTCAAAATGGACTGAAGGGCCTCGACGATAAAAAAGTTAACTTTCTCAAAATGAACGGGACATTTTTCCACTCCGACAGAAAAGTGCAGTAGTGCTATGTGAAGAAATACTTTTTATGCCTTTATAGAAGTAAAATTATAAAGCTAACAGCCTCAGACTGAAGCATTGAAAGCTAATCTACTGAGCCAGCAGCCTCGTTTCGTGAATTTTGCATTAATTTTAATGCAAGACAACGTCTCTCAAATTTCAATTAGGACGAACACAAAATAATAAAATACCATGAAACACTGCAGCATTCTAAAGTTGTTTTTTGAAGAACTGTATCATCACGAGACGCAAAGTATTGATTTTAATTGGAAGTCTCTCAAAGCTGTGAAGTCTCTCGAAGTTCCATGGAAAGAATAATTCTTTTGTTTAAATCATTAGCCGCCATGCACGCATTGAACGCTCGACACGACGAACACCGTCACAATCCCAGCCTTGCGCTCCAAACTTGTCAAATTGGTCGGAGCTAAAAATTCTTTGCCTTTCCTATTTTAACCCATACAATAATTTCCTTCAAAGGAGAAGCAAGAAGTATTATTCAATCTGATCATCATTTTCATTGCTACATTCATTACCCTCATCACTAGCATGAGCTAAAAAAAGTTTCGTAGACTGCAAAAAATAACACATCCAATTTTTAATTCAAAATTGAACGTTGAGTTCATTCGAGCATGTTAATTACCATCGGTCGAACGTGGAAAATGAAAATCGCTTGGACAAAAATGCGTCTATGGTCAAGGTTGGATCCAGGGCTTGTCGTGAAGAGCGCCCGCACTCAAGGGAGGACCGCTGGCGCACTGGAATAAGGATGTTTTTATTCCAATCAAGCCTGATACATTTCATCTTGTACATTGGTTTTTCAAATGCCTTATAACTAACACCAGGACGCCATGACGGTTACCCTCGATCAAGCCAGTACCCATTTTCGACACTTGGGTGGAAAGATCATTCCAACTTCCGCCGTAGCGACGGTCCACAAATCGGCGGACGAACGCAGAGAAAAACTGGAAAGATATTTCAGTGTCGTGTTTAGTTTGGGCCCGGATTATCCGTTGCCTGATTTCACGCGAGAGCGAAACCTAAAATGGTCGTAGCAGATTTGCAGGGTCGCAAAGACTCGCCTGGTCACGTAAATTTCGCCTGCTTGGTAAATAAATTACCACGTAAATATTTTGTGGGGGCGAACAGAATCATTTAAAAGCGTGCCTAATCGCACGATAGGGCTTGCATGCAATCTTGAATGGATATTAAAGTTTGATTCCTTGGGTCCGTCTTCCTTTGGCTTACGCTCTTAATTAAGATCTCTTGTCAGATTTACCCGCGTTTTGATATCGAAACAAACTCTCAAAAAAAAAAAATTCTTCCAATTCTTCTGATGATAACTTTTATCAAGTCCATAGTAACTTTTCAGAGTTAGAGAATGGAATCAAATGTTGTTGTTGAAATTTCGTAAGGGAAAACATGGTCATATAGGAAACAAGGTATTCCGTCCACTGCGCTACGTCTACAAACAACAAGTGTACGCAAGAGAAGCTAAGGGAGGCAAGAGGGGAGTCGTGCTCTGCAACCCCTAGCAACCTGCACGACTGAGAGGCTTCCAGGAAAAGTGAATGAGTTTTGAAAAATAAAACCGTAATTGTTCTGGATCTCGAATGAGCGTCGACTTCTCAGTCTAAAAATTTCGATTTGTTCTGACGTTCATGAAGCCAAAGGACTGAGGCTTCTTGTTGTTTGTGATTTATGTATTCTCTAACTTGAAGTTTGAAATGAAGTGAAAGCTCTGAGCATTTTGCTTGTTTCTGTACTAATTTATTTTGCTATGCATAACGTATATTTATTGACTTTCGTTAGGGAAACAGGATCTTCATTAAAAAGGAATATTTAATAATAAAGGAATGTTTATTACCTTTCGTCAGGGAAACGGGATCTTCATTAAAAATGAAGTATCATCAAAGTGAGTAAAAACCTCTTTCAAGAATTAAGTAGTCTATGTAAAATGTGTTACTTTTGGGTACAAATCGACTCATCTTAAGAGCTGGAAGGGATAACACATTTATCCATAGTAAAGTAAATTACGAAATGATTTCTGAATAATAGCACCATAACTAAAATGCGAAAAATGTTAACCTAAAACATCGAGTGGTACAGATGTGTCTTTTTCATTCAACTGCAGTTTGATCCGGTGAATGAATACGCTTTCTAACAGTCTAACATCCTGCCTATTGCTGTGGCTTATGATTTTAAAGCTATTCTCATTACAGAAATTGGACGACTAAGGAAGTGTCCTCTCACACTGCTCTGTGAACTACTGACCGACACCCTACCAGTACTACCCTCATGTGCTCTGCTTCGCTCGTCACTGAGTGGTCTCCTTACGGTGTGATGCATCCCACTCACTGTACGTGTGTTGATACACAACGCTGCTTAGGAAAAGCGCAAGCATTCTGTCTGTGAAATAGGAAAAACTACCAATATTGAAGTTATTCTGGAGAAGTATTCTGTGATTAATCTGCTGATGACATTTTGACAAGAGTTCTTACAGACGTTGTGTTTTGAATATTCGATTTATGTAACAAGAATGAGAGTAATCTTTTCTTTTGAAAATTTTGAAAACCACAGTTTTCCTACGGAATTTCTACCAAAATAAGAGCGTGAGTATTTTATTTGATTTGCAAAAGTGTCATACATTTAACATATATTAAAAGCTCCATCTACCAACAACATATTAGGTTTCATTCAAAATTGCAATTTAAGGCGTTATTATATGACTTTTCCCTCTTTTTGTGCATATATAGTCAAGAAATTGAATTTGTTTTCAGATTGTTTTTGACGTGTGACTTTTATTGCACATTCTGTATTGTTCAAGTAGTCTAAAAATACTTTTATGTGATTTAGGTTATGAAACAATACAAATGCGATATCAAAAAATTCTCGGATGAGACAAGCTTTAAAAAGTTGGGACATTCGTTCAACAAAATTTTCCTTCAGCTACCTTTTTTTTCTTATCGTGAGAAATATAATTAAGCGACAACGTTAACTTTGTTAAGACTTTACTGTACAGCAGACCTAGTCGCACAACTTAGGCTGAAGTTCTCTAGTCCTGCCCCTTCGAGGCAAAAATAACTCCAGAATATCAACACACAAGCGCTCACGTCGTCCTGACGTTCCTTCATAACCTACATATAATATTTAACAACTGTTTAGTTTCATACATCAAACCATCGAGAACGGGTGGGGTCAATCAAACTATATTTCATGAAAATTTCGATCAAAGGGTTCCAGATATTGTACTGTAGTGGAGAAAGCTTTTTCTATTGTACTATAGAAAGCTTTGAATGAGAGTTTAAGTTTACTTAATCTCTTACGTTTTGACATGTCTATGCATAGCAAAGAAAGCGATGGAAACAATTCTCCTCCAATTTTTTGTTTTGTTTTGAGTAACACCACAAAAAAAAAGTAATTGATGCTAATTTTTAATGGGATTTCAAGCAATTTTCATCAAAATTGCTTGAAATCCCATTGAAATTGGCATAACCTTTTTTTGTTCTTGGGGTGTAACTTAAAACAAACAAAAAAAACAATTGGAGGAGAATTGTTCCTATCGCTTTCTTTGCTATGCATAGACATGTGCGAACGTAAAAGATTAAGTAAACTTCAACTTTCATTCATTTGTGAATCATCATTCCTTTTTTTCTCAACATTCATTGAAGTTTAATCTTGCTTAGAAGTGAAGAAAAGCTTCGCTGGGCAGATCAGTTACAGATTACATCTCCCAAGTTGTCTCGTGAATGCAACGTGTGTTCCATCGTTAAGGTCGCATGTTCGCCTTTGCTAGAGTGTGATTGACAAGGTAGCTGAGGTCGGTAATCTCGCAGATCAGGTGTTTGTGTTTATGGCAAGTTTTGCATTTAAGACGCCAAAGTTCCCTCACAAACGGCACAAGTTCGAGCAAAGCTGCCCCAAGGGATCTCTGGGTGGAAATGGAGCCACCTCCGCCTTATTTTTAAGGCTACATCCTATCAGGCCTTCCGTTCAGAGCGGCTATTCGCTTGCTCTGCTCCTCTCAGCTTTACTGCACAAAACTGCATTCTAACTAAGACGCTCTCTCATCTTTAAAGGCCTGTCATGACGAAAAACTCCATGTCAAGGCACGCCTATATTCTTTAGTGGAACGTTCAACAGGAAGATTTTTCAGTGTCGTCATTTTTTCCTTGAGTGAGTTGCTCGTTTCTCCGTGATGGCTTATTTTTTAGAACTGAATTACAAGGGATGAAAATAATGATTTTGTTTTTTCCTCAACGCACTACGTTCTTGAAAAAACCTTCACCTGAGCCTCGTAAAAATTTAGGAAAAAAATTGGAGGTTGGTAGGTTTCATGCCGGATGCTAAAAATCATAGCTTGCGAAGAAGAAACCCCAATATTATTCACACTCACCAAAAATCAGAGAACGAGTGATCTTACGTTATCAGAGCTATTTTAATTTTCTGATTGTGCTTAGTAATTAGGGTTTATGTTTTACGCGTTGTCACAGTGAGTCCCTGTATCCCAGATTAGCCTTTGGAGAGAGAGAGAGAGAGAGAGAGAAGTCAGTTATACGAAACAAAATTATCATTATTATTAGACAGTTATACGAAACCAAATAATCATTATTACTGGTCAGTTATACGAAACAAAAAAGTAAGCGCTCGTACGGCAGAGACTCGCGTGCAGTACAAGGGCTCTCTACTCTCCGTTGAGGCTGCAATATCGCACAAAACATTTCGCTGTTTCATAGACAGTAAAGTTCGGGCAACAGCACAGCTTCATTCTTCATAAAATCTGACGATGTCGTCCACCGTGCCGTAAAGTTCAGAGCACAGCGCCGCCCACCACCATTTATAATAAAGATGATAAAGTTATCTCGGAACAGTCCTCTCCAGCTCGCTCGCCTGCCCCTTTGTCTAGCGGAACTCCGCGACTGGGCAGAGGGGATGCCGTAGCAGGCCTCTTTATTGTCTTAGAAAGAACGATGGATTGCAGAGTGTGTTGTTCTCCAGTGTTCTGGTCAGGCCAATTACACTTTTACATTTAATGTATTAGTCTCAAGGACAACGGTAGGCTGCAGCTCTGACTTGGATCAGACGACTGATAGTGCTTCGATCTGTTTAGAGTGCTTCTTTGCAAACTGGGAATGTTTTCGCATAGAAAACATACATCCTTCTCTAGAGCGAACCACTACAGTTTCTTGCATTCAAATCTTGTGTCTTGATGTCCGCTTTCCGACGACCTCCAAAGTAAGAGTGTTATTGTTAACATTGCCGTACATAGACACTCACTCACAGCTGTGTCAAAATTATCAGAGTTATTATGACACTTAACTGTTGCTTTGTTGTTAACCTAAGTTTGAACTCGACCCTAACACAGTTGGGCTCCACGCTTGCAATACGCATTTGTCATTCTCCTAATAAGAACTGAGAACAACTCGGAAAACTTGGACAATTTTTTTAAGAGCGGAGACAGATTTTTCTGTTCCTATGTTTGAAGAGGCAGGAGTAGCGTCTCCTTTTCAGATTACTGCTTTAATTCGGCCATCAAACAACCGAGTCCATTGGAAGCTCTTTCAACGGACTCAGTCGGATGCATCTATTGCTCGATGCGAGAAAATTTCTCTCGTTATTGAATCGTATCCTTTAAATTTGTGGAAGTTAGTACTATCTATTCACAGGAACAAAAATAACAGTTATGATGATTCGAGAGGAGTCCCCTACGAAAACTGAGAAAAATTGCCTAGTGTCCTGCAGAAGAAAAGTTCGAATAATTCACTCCACGTCTTAAAATCTCGTAGGAAAGAATCAATTTCCCCTTCCTTCTTTTGAAGTATCTCGATGATTCCGAATTGCTATGAAGTTCAAACGTCCACGGACCTTTTATTTTATCCCACTATGTCCGAGCAATTTCGACGTTAAGCAAGGTAAAAAATCATAAACTTCCTAAGTTACAAATCAATTATCAATGATTTCCCTCACTAAATTACAACTCAAAGCCATTTCATCAGCCCATACATGCGCTCTTAAGACATGTGCACATGTGCACACAGACATGTGCTCAGCACATACATGTGCTCCTCTCTAAAAGCGGACAACTGTAATAGAATTTGACGAACAAACAACACCGCTCTTTCCACGATAGAAATTTCTATTACAGATGCCATAATTTAGCTTCAACTGCGGTGCCCGGTAAGCGTGATTATTGTCAAGGCAAGGGCATAGCCCTCAATAACGAAGCAAGCTGCTATTCCGTACATTATTCACGCAACACTATACCGTGCAGCGGAGGTCTAGCGTGCGGCTTTAAAGACGAGTGACGATAGAAAGAGCTCGCAAAGGAAACTGCTCGTGTGCGAGTTCTGAACACTGTTGTTGTTGTTCTGTGCCGCGACTCAATGTGGTGAAGAGGTGATGCCGTCTTAATTAACCTCTTTATTTGCGAAGCCCACCTGCTTACCAGTTTCTTAATGAAATTATTAAATGCCTTGTTCAGTCGGTTGATTGATTGATTATGAATTAGTTTTAGCCTCTCTTTACCAGCCTCCCTTTACCACGACAAAGATGTTCGAAGAGACGAAGGATGAAGGCACCATTTAGTATGGAGTTAAGGGAACGTGGAATCTATGCACAAAGGGTGTTCCTGATAAGGATCCCGCGCGCAAAGAAACAGGAAGATAAGAAGGAAGGTTATGAAACAAGATAAACGTTGTTGAAGAAAGTCAGAAGTGCTGAAAAACAGGACATCAGTGAACCGAAAAAAGATGGTTCCGAAAAAAAAAACATTTTATTTCGACAATATAAAGGCCTATCTAACTCTCAGCTCGGGCCCTCACACATTTTCCCGCTGGGAGTGCCCATTATGTTTAGTCGGTCTTGCGTGTTATTTTCTGCTCAATGGAATGTTTGTAATCATTCAGTACAATTCGTGTCTCATGAGTTTCTCACACTCGTGAATGTTGATTTTTTAAGTTATAACTTTAAAAAGTCAATTTCCGTGCAATTAATATCTTCGTTTGCTTGGGGCAATCTTAACATTTTTTTTATTTGGATAAATAACTCATCATTTCTACTCAGTGGCTAAAAATCTCCCTAATCTCAGAGCAATCATCCCATATTCAGGAGACTACCTTAAACTTGAGAAGCATCGTAAGGAGAGAAACATGCAAAAGACAGAACATCTTTAAGCAGGTATTGAGCCTAGGCATACTCGATCTATGAGAACTGCAGCTCTAGTGCGCACGGGAGGACAATCCAAAGAAAATTCTACCTGTAGAGTTGCGTAGCGTTTATAAATGATTTACGTCGCTTCTAGCACACAATGTTGTACTTCTTCAACCAGTGGTTCGAACAAATTGCTCCTGTAGTTACGGTGATAATAAACATCCTTATTCTATTTTCTTTCTTGTATTTTTATTTCATTGGAAGTTAGAACCGACAGTTTAGGATAACCATCACGTAATGTAATGTTAGGACTGACAGCTTAGGATAACCATCACGTAATGTAATGTTAGGACTGACAGCTTAGGATAACCATCACGTAATGTAATGTTAGGACTGACAGCTTAGGATAACCATCACGTAATGTAATGTTAGGACTGACAGTTTAGGATAACCATCACGTAATGTAATGTTAGGACTGACAGTTTAGGATAACTATAACCAAATGTAATGTTAGGACCGACAGTTTAGGATAACCATCACGTAATATAGGCGAGTGAAGTTACTCCCTAGACAACTACAATCGACCTAATTTCAAATTAACTTTTCTGGGCTGGCAAATAGGCGGTATTTGTACGTTTTAACGATTTTATGAAGTCATATCCACGACGTTGACAAAATCGGCTAACGGGAGATCAAAGATATCTGAGATTTTCTTAACGACAGTTATAATTTTTTTGTGAGTAAAAAACAGTTCAAATCTAATATCCCACCGGATTTGAACGTGCAAATGGAATATATTTTGAACATCGAAATGAGTTTACTGGGGCAATTCTTTCAAGTTGTCACCGTGGCCTACTGGTTCAGAACGCTTGCTTCTCAAGTCAAATGGCAGAGGGTTCGAGATTTCTTGGTGCGAGTTCGGTGTTTCTTCCCGTAGGGAAAAGGAAGAAGTTCGCCTTACTCCATACTCAACCCGCACGTGTTGCGTACAGGTGCGTAAATGCGTATTGGCTCAGCCGAAGACGACAATTCATTCGTTCTGGCACTAACTAGGAAACATTTGATAAACCAGTGCACAACATGACTTGAATCAACTTTCCTGGAATAAAATACTAGTAAAAAGATGTTTGCATGTTGCGTACACCAGTCGGTCCAAAGCCAAGGTGGAATCCCTGGTCCTCTGGTACAGGCTGAGCAATGCCAAGACTCTACTAAAAAACTTTGTTAATTTAAACGGAGATCTCGTTGAACCAGTTTTCCCATTTATGTTCGTTGCATACACAAGTCGGTCCAGAGAAACTGGTTTTCTGTCAAAATCATCGCAACGCTGAAGTACACCAAAATTCTGCCAGAAAACTCTGTTAATTTAAACGGAGATCTCGTTGAACCAGTTATCCCGTCTATGTACAGAGCGCCTCTCTCCTTTGGACTGATCCAGAGTTCATCTCTAGGATCAGGTCACAGTCGAGCGGCCGCTGCCCTTCACCGCCTGGACGATCGAGGTAATCCTGAGTTATGGAACCCTGCGATCGATTCTAACGCGATAAATTTCGCTTCAAGTGCCGCTAAAAATAAACAGGTGATTTCGTTCTAGAAGGAGGATGTCTTGGCTCGATGGAGGCACATATTGGAAACTGCAGAATAAATTAGAGAGCTTAACCGTAGCCCTCAAGTCAACTAGAAGCTCGATAAAGCTAATAAATGAAACCTTCAATTCGTGGCCGGGGCTCAAAATGAAGCGAGTTTACGTCGGAACAATGCTCGTATTTCAGCGGAAAGTAAAAATGCTCATCGAAGCACGCAGCCATTGCAGCGCATTGGAGCCTTGACGGTACACTGAACTGCTTGTAAATCGTCTGTGAAGCAGCAAGCCGCGCCAGATCAGATGGGCAGAGGGATGTGCGACCAGTCTTGGCATGAGTCCCGGCTCCAGATTATTGATGGTGGACGCTGGTCTTGTGTTGTCCGCGGTTACGGCTGGCCATTTGTTGCTGGGCCCCGGATGACGGCAGATGCCATTTGCTAGACGATTTCATTCTTGTTGACACTGTTTCGGTGCCATCAGATTCTGCGCTTTTTCGTTGTTCGCCCCTAAAGAAAAATTTGGAAATCGATTTCCCGTTGATTGGATCTTTCTTGCTGGACCTGTTCTTTGGACTAGAGTGAAGAATAGAAAACCTGCATCACGGCGGCTGCAGCAAGACCAATCCTCTGAGAGTCCGCTACATCAACTATAGAGTCCATTAGCTCGGGTGCGTCCGCCGCTTCCAACAACACGTACCGTACGCTGGAAAATATTCGGGTCGATTCCACTGGAGGATTGCCATTCATTTTGGGGTCCTGAGTTGTAAATACAGCCACTGAGAACAAGATTGGGAGTTTTGCAGGGGTTTCACAGTGGAAAGTAAACGAATTGGGAGATTTTGTAGAAAGTGATGCCGTGAAATGATTGCAACAAATGCACTAAAAACTGCAGTGCGTTTGCTGTTATTTCCTGCCAAGAGTGTGCAGCAGGTACAAATAAAGTAGCCTTAAATTTGGGTGTTCTAGGAGGGCTACAAAAAAAAAGAGCCTGAGTTGTAATTTTATCGTTTTTTAATGGTTCTAGTTCGAGGGGATGTCTGAAAAATTCTAAGCGATCTTTGTGGCAATAACTTTCAAAACTGACCTAATGTCAAAATAAGCCAAGTTTAAATTTGAAGATAAATCTTAAAATGCTGTAAGTATTTCATTTCCGTCTTCACCAACACCGAGCAACTCTCAATACTGACACAACGTCAAATTAAACAAAGTCTAAATTTAAAAAAACAAAGCGAGATGCGGGTGAGTAATTCAGTACCGTCTTGACCAGCACCGAGTAACTCTCAATACCGACATATCGTCAAAATAAGTCAAATCTAAATTTCAAGATAAATATCAGATACGAATAACTATTTCAGTACTGTTTTCACCAGCGCCGAGCAACTCCCAATACCGACATAACGTCAAAATAAACCAAGTCTAAATTTGAAAAACAAAAGCGAGCCCGAACACGACATTGCACTACAGCGAGCACCGACACTCCACAACGCCTTCACGACACACGAGGTCCGTGCGAAGCGTGCGTCTCTCGGAACGATTGCATCGTCCACCGGCCTTTACGGTCCCGCTATGGCCAATAAAGAACATCTTTAATCAGGGGCTGTCGGTGCGAGCGCTCATGGAACATCTTCATCGAGAGCGTTTTTAATCAGATGCGAGGCCCTGGGTTGCTTCTTGAACGCTCAACGCAAAATGAAGTACATTGGTCCCTCAAGTATACGTTTTTTGGGCTGCTGTAGCTTAAATGACGTTCATTTTTGAATGCGAATCGTTTTTTGAGCTGCTGTGGTTGCGTAACTGTGGTTGCTGCCATTGTAGGCTTCAGTTTAGGTCGGAGAGTGGAACGGTTTTGTAAAAACAGTGCTACAATATACTGTTAATCTGTTCTTTAAGTAAAAGCCCCATTAGTTCAATTTTCAACCTCATTATAGGTAAAAAGATTACGTAAGATAAAAAAAAAATCAACATATTTTCTAGCAGATTTTTGCTACTGGAAAGGCCGTATTTTTGCCCACACATCTCCGACGCCGTATTTTTGCCGTATTGGTGCAATTCATTAGTTTTGAACAATTGAATTTCGCGAATAATAACAGAAAAATGCATCAATTGAATTATTTTTAGAGTAAGTTAATTACTCTTTTGTCTCACATCGTGAAATGTTTAAAGAATTACATTGAGTCGCTAGTCCAATCTTATTTGTTACGTGCTTGCGAATAATAAAAAATAATACCAGTCTAGCTTCCTATTCTAATAGTGGGAAGTGAGGAAAAATTCTACGCTATTGGCTTATCGTTAGTGATTAACGTTCAATTTCATAACGTTTAATTTAACGTTGGGATTATCTAATGATTGAATTGAAACCTGTGAAAGCTCGCTTTGACTGTCGTTAGGCGTTTCATGAGGCAATTGTTTAACTCTTTGTGATGATTAGCACAGATGTGCCACCAAAATATCTGAAATTCATGATTCATGTGAAGGATACACTAGAATGACTTCTGCTTAGATCATTCATAAAACTCAAGATGAAGTTGATAATGATGATGATCATATGAGCGTTTATAAAGCATTTAAGATTCTTGGATCACATGGCAAATTAAATTTACATAATTTCTGCTAAGATCATTCATAAAACTCGATAATCATAGGTGCATTTATTAAATATTT
Source organism: Platorchestia sp. MABIK (assembly GCA_014220935.1). Taxonomy (NCBI): domain Eukaryota; kingdom Metazoa; phylum Arthropoda; class Malacostraca; order Amphipoda; family Talitridae; genus Platorchestia; species Platorchestia sp. MABIK. The sequence continues at coordinate 98,255 of JACJUY010003292.1, read as the reverse complement.
TATGCTGATGCATCACATGGAAAATCATATTAGCATAATTTCTGCTTAGGTAATTCATAAAACTTAACTAACCTTGTTTGATTGATACGATCTGTGTGTTTTCCTGTGACAAGGTACATTTACAGGACCGAGAAGGTTCTCTGGTGAGGCAAAAATCGGGACGGCGGATAAGAGAAGGAAATAGGAAAGTTCTGTTACTCTCAAAGCTTACATTTCATTCTCTAGTAAATAGGTAAAAAGCTCAAAAATCTTTGTAATGAAGGACAAACCGTTGCAATGGAATAATATACAGATCGGTACAGTTGATCAAAAACTAAGTTGACTTGGAATCACGGCGGTAGTCACAAATGATTGAATTTTATCCCGCTAAATTGTAGTCTCTTCACAAATTTCAGTTCAGGACTATCTGCTAGTAAATTCACACCACACGTAAATTGCACTCGCCACTTCAGGGATTCATGCTAAGCAAGACGTAAGCTCGCTCGCTGATCTTTCTGGTCTTTGAGAATTGAAAGACATCTATTACGCACGACGCAGCGTCGCATTGTTCTGATTGCTTGCCAGCAGGACGGATTGTTATTGCTCGTAGCTTCTAAACTTTGCAGCATTCAGTCACCCCTGCGCATAGTATCACTGCTGGAATTTACTTTAGGTGAACCTGTAGGGCTCCAGCGTATAAAGCGAGCATTTACGAAGCGCGAATCTTGTTTTGAACCTTTGTTCCCTGTCTCATAGGATGCTGTTCAGCAAGTTCTTGAAATTCTGGCTTCAGATTCACTTGGGGATCACTCCGACCACAAGGCATCAAATATTAAAAGACCGCAGATCACAGAGCTACAGAAGACCACATTACAGATGCATTGTTTTGTAGCCCGTTACAACGGCCCCGACACTGTCCGCCCTCACGTTCAAGGTCAAGTTCAAGCAGACAGAGATGCAGAAGACCACGTCACAGATGCAGAAGACCACATGCAGAAACCACATTAGAGATGTAAAAAACCACATTCGAGATGTAGAAAACCACATCACAGATGCAGAAGACCACATCACAGACAAGAGACATTAACTCAATGCACTAAGCCTAAGCCACCACGCAGGACAGGTTTCTTTACGTTCCAAGTTCCCCAGCAGGACACAAAGCATTGAGCTACACGTTAGGGGATTTTAATTGAAGATATCCACGTTTCACTTAAGATTCTGTGCAATAATCCCATACTTATCCCGCTGAACACTCGGCACGAACACCTAACGTATTTTTAGAGGCAACTCATGAGTTGCTCTTATAGATATCTGAAAAGTATTGAAATTCTCTGTAATTTTGCGTTATGCCCAGAGCAAATTTCAAAGCTATTCTACTGTATTCTCTGCCATAAACCCAAAGTTATCCCACAGGACCCTGCAATAACACCAAAGTTATCCAACAGGACCATGCAATAACACCAAAGTTATGACCCTGCAATAACAGCAAATTTATCCCACAGGACTGTGCAATAACATCAAAAAAGTTATCCCACAGAACCCTGCAATAACACCAAAGTTACCCCACAGGACACCGCAATAACCTCCAACCCATCCTGAGCACACTCGACTGGAACCTCAGAAGTGCAGACGTTCGTCTAGAAGCCAAGCTCGTCCGAGCGTGAAACATGGACCCGATAAAATATTTCGTCCTCAGTTGGGAACTCTTCAGTTCTTCCTCGCTAGAATTCAGAGCGAAAATACTTCCAACAATGGCAGAGACAAGTCGGCCGTGAAAACGGATACCGCCAGAAACGGACTTGTGAGCAACCGCCACAGCCGTGCCGTGAACCAGGAACGAATGGGTCTTACGAGCTGAAAAATATGGTCCACACTGCAGCAAATTAGCGGAGCTGATTCTCAGAGAAGAAACTCAGAAAGAATTCATGTGTCAGAGATTGAAGTGTCACTGAGAGACTGGGCCATGGGACGGAGTCAACCGTTGATGATTTCACATCCGAGTGAGGAAAACGTACTTGGTAAGTAAAGCGTTTTATTCTTTCAAGTTCACGAGAAACCAGAATCATCGCGGAAATTTGCAAATTCGCTGATTCTGGCATCTTGAAAGAGAACCTGTAGTATTTAAAGCTGCATTTTTGCGTGCAAATAGATTTTTTCCGGGGCGTAAATCGACCAATCGGTAGTTTAATTTAAAATTCTGAGCCTTACGCAATCGCGTTAAACCCATTCTCGTTTAAAATTTTTCGACACCTTTTAAGCCATTTTTTCGAATTAATATCGCTGTCAATCATTTGTTTTTAATTATTTAATGGACACAAATGCCACACCTCGCAGTAACGGACCCAAATGCCACACCTCGCAGTAACAGACACACATGCCGCACCTCGCAGTAACAGACACAAATGCCACACCTCGCAGTAACAGACCCAAATGCCACACCTCGCAGTAACGGACCCAAATGCCACACCTCGCAGTAACGGACCCAAATGCCACACCTCGCAGTAACGGACCCAAATGCCACACCACGCAGTAACAGACACGAATGCCGCACCTCGCAGTAACAGACACGAATGCCGCACCTCGCAGTAACGGACCCAAATGTGACACCTCGCAGTAACAGACACAAATGCCACATCTCGCTGTAACAGACACAAATGCCGCACCTCGCAGTAACAGACACGAATGCCGCACCTCGCAGTAACGGACATAAATGCCGCACCTTGGATAAACGGACATTAAGTCTGCTGTACTTGAGTTCACAAGTGTCGGCAGGCTCAGGTGCGGCCACGGCTTTCATCGCTCGGTCATTCAAACCATTACAGTTACCTCCGCACTGAAGAGCTTATTGGAAGTCGGCCATTATCGTAACACGGTGCTTAGGCGTTACCTACATCGACGCAGCTCTCCGTCCGTGGATCGGTCTCACTCGGAAAAAAGTTTACATCGGCGCGTAAAAAGTAAAGGGATCAATAACTGACCAGTCCTGCGGCGTTGAAGGCGTTCTGAGTTAGGAAAAGTGAGAAGTTTCAAATGTCACATTGCGCTGAGCTACGCAAAGGGGCTGCGTAAGAAGTTAAAATGAGGAGATTGCATCAAAGTTCGGTGAGGATTTACATAGGTAACGTGTGATATCGGTTGGAAACACGCAAAAAATAACTGAAGGTGAGCATAAATTACTTCATCTTCATCCAGAAGTTCATCAAAGCTGGCAAGAAGCAATGATCCCTCTTATTACAATTCACAAGAATTATTTCCATGAAAGTTATCAGTTAGTCTGATTCAGGTATCACTACTACCATTCAACATAAATATTCAAGAGCCTTACACCCCTCTACCACTACCACCACTACACACCAGAAACACAGCAGGCTTCACACATACCACACCTCTCCAAAAACACATCACACACCACCACCACTCACCAGAAGCACCTCACACAACACCAGTACTCACCAGAAAGAGGCAGTTGAAGGTGAGCAGCATGGTCTGGTCTTGCGCCCCCACCACACACCAGAAGCACCTCACACAAGACAAGTAATTACCAGAAAGAGGCAGTTGAAGGTGAGCAGCATGGTCTTGCACCCCCACCACTCACCAGAAGCACCTCACACAACACCAGT